>MU377070.1:0-63145 GCA_022495195.1 Xylaria digitata
GCTAGTTTAATAAAATCTATTTTTAGCAGCTAGTTTATTACTTTTTTTTTTAAAAGTAAATATTAAATTAAAGTTTAATATTTTAAAAGCTTACTATTTTATATTTTTTTATTAAGTTTAAAAACTATATTATATTTTAATTATAATAAAAACAAAATATTTGCTTTTTTTTTTAAGAAAAAACCTTTTAAATATGCTAGTAGTTTTAAAAAAAAATGTTAAACTAAAACTATGTGCTTAAAATTTTTGTTTGCAAAAAACAGTATATACTTTTTATTATACATTTTTTAAAGCTTAACTATTTTTATATTTATAGTTTTTTTGTTTTTAAATAATTTTACAAACTTAATAAATATTAGTTTAGTTAATATTTTTAGCGTTAGCTTAACTTATTATTAACAGTTTAAATTATTTTTAATTTGTTTTATAATTTTTTAAATTATAGCTTAGTTTTTTATTTTTTTTACGCTTATTATAATAGTAGCTAACTTTTTTTTTTTGCTTTTTAAAATATATAATACTTTTTTTTTAAAGCCTAATTTTATTAATTTACATTTTATTAAACGTTAAAATTAATTTAACGTTTAGCTTTGCTTAATAATTAAATTTAAATAGCCAAAAAATATTTTGTTAATGCAAATTAATTTTTAAGCTATATTAAACGTTATTTTTTGCAATTTAAAAAAAAGTTATGCTTAATAAGCTAATTTATGTTAATTATAACTTTATAACTTATATTTATTATTTAAAACATTTAGTTTTTAAAACAGTAACTATTAATTTTTAAAATAGCTATTAAATGCTGTTTTATTAAGCCTGCAGTTTTTTTATAATAATTAAACAAAAGTATTAGTTAGTTTAAATAAATTATTTATGCGTTAAATTATTATTTAACTTGTTTAACTAATTTTTTGTTTACTAATAAATTTGTTTATATTTTAATATTATATAGCATAATAATTTTTATTTTAAAGTTATTTATTTATAGTTATATTTTTTAATTAAATAATATTAACTTTTTTTAGCTATTTATTTTAGCTAATAAAAAAAATAAAACTATTAAAAAAATTTTTAATAGTTTTGTTAATTTTTTAAGTTATTTAAGCTAAATAAATTATTGTTTGCTTTTTTTTTAGCTAATTAAACTTTGTTTATATTTGCTTGCTTTTTAAAACAGTTAGCTATTTTATATTTTAATTTGCTATATTTAAAGCATATATTATTGTTTTAATAAACCTTTTTTTTTTTATTAATTAGCGCTTGTTTAAATTAGCTAGCTATTTTAATAAAATTAAGTTTGTTAAGCGCTTGTTACAAAATTTTTATAGCTAAATTATTAGCTTTAGCTTTAGTTTTACAATTAGCGCTAATTTTTTAGCGTTGCTAAAAAATATGTTTATAATTAAATATAGCTTTAATTATTTTGTTATAAAAACGTTTATAAATTATGCTTAAATTAATATTAGCTTTAAAAATCTTGCTGCTTAAGTTTATATTAATATAGCTTTAAAAGATTTAAAGCTATTTGCTTTTAAATAGTTTAAACTTTTAAATAAAGCTGTTAAACTAAAAAATAAATTAATAAATATTATTATTTTTATTAAGCTTAAAGCAAAAAATTTTTAGTTTTTTATAAGCTAAAGCAGCTTAATTTAAGTTATAATAAGCTGTTTTTAAAATTTAAATTAATTTAGCAAATTTATTAAATAAACGCTTAATAAAACAAAATTAAATTTTAATAAATCTTTTAGCGTTTTTTTTTAATAAAAACATTATATAGCGCATATAGCTTTGTTTAATACAAAAAATAATAAAATCTTTTTTTAACTTGTTAGCTAGTTTTTTAAGCTAGTTATTAAAAAAGTTTTTATTGCTTACAAACTTATTTAAGTTTGCTTTTTAAGTTTTTGCTTTTTTTTTTATAGTTTTTGTTAGCTGCGTTAATTAAATAGCTAATAAGTTTAAACATTTTTTATATAGCTATGTTTATAAATTTAAAGTTAATGCTGTTAAAAACGCTGCTTTTAATACTTTTGCACTGTTATTTATTTAATAAAAACGTATTAAATAATTGCTAAATTTATGCTTACAATTGCTTAATTAGCTAATAAAAACGCTAAATTTTGTTTTAGTTATTTTTGGCTATAGTTTTTAGCGTAAATATTACTTGTTTTTCTTTTAGTTTAAAAGCGTTTAAAAAAGCTTTTATTTTATTTTTTTTTTTTTTTAATTAACTAAATCGGTATATTAATAGTTAAATCTTTTAATAGCATATTTTTTAGCGCTATATATAATTACAGTTTTGCAAATTTTTTTAAGTTTATAATAAGCATTAAAAAAGTTTTTTAAAGTAGTATATAGTTATATTAAATAATTGCATTTGTTTTTTAGTAGTTGCGTGCTAACTAAAAAAAAAAAGTAATATTTTTATGTTTTGCTTACTATAGCAAAAAATAAAGTTTTATATTTAGTTAACGCTTAACAGCAAAAATAAAAAAGCTTAAAATAATATTATAATTGTATAAAATGTTTTACAACATTATATTAATGCTATAAACTAAAATTTTAAGCTAAAAAAAAAGAAAAAAAAAAGAATAGCAAAGCTTGCAATCTTTTAAAATTAAATATAGTACAATTACTACTTTGTAAGTTATAGTTCGTGCGTTTTTTATTAATATAACAGTTTGATGGTGGTTTATACGTCACACTATAAAAAGCAAATAAAATATTTAATTAACGTTGTTATATAAAAAAAAAACGTATATAAAAAAACAAATTATTTATTATATAAAAAAAACAAGATTTTAAAACTAAAAAAGCTGTTAAAAACTAAATAACAAAAGAAATGCAAACAAGTAGTTGTTATATAAAAAAGAAAACAACGCGCTAACAGCGTTATAAAATATATAGCAAGCCCGGGCATAATATGCATACTTATTAAAACAATATAAAATTATTTAATAAAAATAATTTTAATTAGTTTTAATTAATTTTTTATGTTGTGGTTAAATTATTTAAGTTGTACGTATAAAGGTGCAAAAACTGGACTGTTTAACTTATGCGGACCGTTTACTTGTGTGGCACGTTAATTAAAATTTTTATATTTTTTAAATATTATTATTATTATAATTATATGAAATGTTTATAATGGCTATAATGGCAGCAATATAATTAATTAACTAACTTTATTTTACACTAAAAAATAATATATAGCATAAAGAAAAAAAAAAGGAAAAAAATAAATGTGTAAAGTAAAATAAAAAAATATAGGTTATATGTAATAAGTATAACAATCGGGTTTTATTCTTATAATGTATAAGCTTTTTACAAAGGTTAGTTTACTTACAAATAAAAGTTATCGTATAGTCCGTATAACCAAGGGTAACACTTAGTAAAAAGTAGCACAAAGGGTATTATATAAGTGCAATAAAATATTATTAAAAGGTAAACTCCTTTTTAATAAATTTTAAAAACTAAACTAAAAGCTTAAATTAAACAGTAAAATAAAAAAAGACTATTGCTAAATATAAAAAGAACTTTTTATGTTTTTATAATATTTTTTTCTTTTATACATTTTTTGGATACTTTTAAATAGAAACTTATCCTAAGTATCCTAGATACCTCCGGATAAAAACCTATCCTAAGTATCCATTACGTGACCCCTGCGCCCATGATTGGCTGTAGCTTGTCTCCTGGTCCAGCCCTTTATCAGGTCCATAACCGCGCTAGGTTTTCCTTTCAGGCCGTCTTCCTGTTGGTTTGTAACAGTAGGTTTATAGGTCCTATAAACTACTAGGCAATTATAACAGCTGTAAAAAGGTGTTCACTAGGCTAACAAGCTGTCACAATTTTAATACTTTTTTAATTTTTTTAAAATATTTTATTATAACCTGGTTTATAAGCGAGTCGCCCGGTTTCTTAGCACTTACCCTATAAGGAAATTCTTATATAAAATTTATCCGTGCGTAAAAATAACAATAAAGCTATAACTTTACTAATATAACTCCGATAAGCTTTGGACCTTTTTTATTATAAATTTAACTAAGAAAAAAAAATATAGGTTACCACTTTTTTTTTTAATATTATTTAACTTTTATAGTTAAACGTAAAATTACGTTAAAATATAACATGATTTTTGTTTTTTAAATATTTAAAAGTAAAAGTAAAATAATATAAAGAAATAAAGTGGTGACCTATATTTTTTTTTTTAGTTAAATTTATAATAAAAAATGTTTAAAGCTTATTAGAGTTATATTAGTAAAGTTATAACCTTATCGGCAAAAGTACTTTTTGTATACAGAATGTATAAAAGAAATACTGTTAAGCTAAATGGGTAACTCGCTTATAAACCACGTTATAATAAGCTTATAAAAACTAAAAAAAATATTATAATAGTTATTAATTAATTTTAAAAAAAGCTAACATTTTTTATTAATTTTTATTTATAAAAGTGGGGCGTGCATATTAGATATAACATACTAAATTTTTTTGGGAAAATGGGGTTGGGCGGGACTTTTGAGACCCCACTGTAGGTGTTGAATGGTATTTCGTACGAATGTCGTCGCACGCCGAACGGGTGAGGCAAACAGAGTATTCTATTGTACTATGTTTTATGGCCTGCCTAAAGGAGGGAGAAAAAGGGAACAGGATAGGTGGGAAATGTAGGATATACCCTTCGTACGAAGGGTCCACCAGAGTGTCCTGGCCACCTTAGCCACCCTAACCCCAGCCACCTAGGGTAGCTAGGGTAGGCAGCTAATTGCTGTACGATTAAGCTGGATTATTGTTCCAACAGTAGGTATATTTATCGCCAGGGGGCATGCGGGCGTGTTAGACTAGGAATTACACTGAAAGCTACCAGTCCAACCAATCTAGCATTAAGGCAGCGTCATACGCATATGAGGCTATTCCTATTGCCTTCCTTTCCTCCATTCGAAAGGCGTAGACAATAAAATTCCCGTACGGACGGATTGGGGTTAACCGAGTACTAGAAGGTTTGGTTTGATCAGTCCACGCAGATTGGTTTTACAACTGGTTGCAGAGCTTCACCTTAAATATCCACGCATAATTCAAGTGTAGTAAGTGATCATACACCAATAACAATACCACAAAATATTCGTAGGCCCCTGATCGTACTAGACATTTTCGATCGGGGCTTTCATCGCGATAGACCACGTCAAACCCCTACGGTCGCGAGCGCACGCAAATTTTGAGAGGTAATAGAGCATATGTGACTGGATATGCTAGATATTATATTATCCCTTTCTTCTGTTTTTTTAAGCCAATAAGGGAACTAGAAAACTTCGTATGGGGTGTCTGCCAAGTGATTTCAATACCGGTCCTTTACTATAAATTCATATATTATAAACTTCAAGACTAGGCCCCTCGCTCCGACATAGACATAGACATTCACTGTAATCTCACAGAGCAGTATGGAAATAGTGTGCGCGCGGGTAAATGAAGCTTGTAATAACTATCAAGTATCATGAAAACGTAGGCGAGTACTAAGTAGCGTAGTAAACACAGGTATCTCTGGAAGCTGTCATCCAAAACCTTATCTAGGTCCTATCCGAGGATATCCTCTGTCTGTTCATGTTCAATGTCCATCCGTATTACCGTAGACCATTACAATGCGTTAGGGGATTCCATCAGGAGAGTGTCCTAAAAACCGGCTTAGTAGCATTTCTAATCGGCACGGGCCAACGTATCTTGCTTTTCTCCTAGCGCTGTGACCACCCGGGACAACCTTCGACCTATTCATCCCATTTATTCTGTCATCTTGACATAGTTGCTCGGAAATACGCCATGCCTTGAACCAATCATTCCCGTCCTAAGTTTCGTTAGCCATGGCGAGCACGAGAATTGCGCTCTGTTATGTGAGAAACCACTTACCACCAGTCATTATCACTCTCTGTCTTCTTTAATACTGTGATGACTTCCCCCTTTTTAAAGCCAAGGTCACCTGGCTGGTCTGCCTCAAAAGTGAACAGCGCAACGGCCTCGTTCTTTTTCAGGAGCGCCTGCTTGCTCGCAAAGTTGGGCTTTGGGGCTGAAGGTCGAGTCGGACCCGAGGCTTCAGCGGCAGCTGGTCTGTCGCGGTATACGTAATCATCACCTGTTCCTCTCGATCCTACAGTGTTTGACCGACTGAAACCATGACCGCCCGGCCTGTCGTAGGTATCGTCTTGCCACGTATTCGATCTCTGAGGTGAGGTTGTTTGGCCCTCGCCATACGCGCTGCCACGCTGGCCATTCCATACAACGTCGTCATGCCGGTCGTCATACACGGGCACATCGTTGTACATGCCGTCTCCGGAAGCCGTACCTGACCGCGTGCCATTGAATATCCTCGAGTTCAGTACGCTCAAAAGGGGGGAAGCCTGGGGAGGCGGTCGGACAGCGCCGGTCAGGAGCTGCTGGGCGGTCAGACGTTGACCATATAGCTTCTCATTTGCGTCTCTCCGTTCTACAATGGCAGATCCCTCGAGCGACACACCGGCAAACAACCCCTTGGTCCTGCTGTAACTGAAGATACCTGCCACGCTTTTAAGAGACGCAGCGCCGGCGGCTTCGGCGTTCCGGCCTACAGGACCAGCTGCTATGGAAACGTTTCCACCTAGGGTGATGGAGCCTTGTTGTGAGAAGGTCTTGACGGCGCTGGCATCGTTGAGGATGAAGACAAAGTCGGTCAATTCGAAGCCGATTTGGCCACCGAAGCCACCGCCGGCAGTGATAATGGCAGAAGGAGCGGACCAGCTGCCATCGGGCAGGCGGGCGACGACGAGGCCTGAACCGAAACGCGCCGAGCCGAGAAACCCGGCCTTGAGGACTGTGAGGATCGCAAGGCCCTGGTAACAAGGTGAGGTTAGCCTGATCATTCGCGACATGGAAATGAGACCACGGTAGCCTTGCGCAATGGCCCATCTCTATCCCTCGGGGGTCCAGCTTACCTTGGCATTGGCAAGAATATGAGGGGGGATGACCTTGTCGGGACTGAAGGCCTGCCGTGGATCGACGAAAGAAGTCAGAATCTTGCCGCACTTCTTGCACTCCGCTATTCGCGCGCGGTGGCATTAGCATTAGTATTAAACCACCGTCATGGAACACCGGGGAGTTGCGCATAGCGTAGCATAAGATAGAGAAACATGAGATAGAGTAGGAAGGGCGGATGGGACGGAACTACTGACCTGCGAGAGACGAAGGAAGAGGGTTGTTAATACCCATCTTGACGGTGGATCCGATCGGTCGTTCGTTCGTTCGTTCGTTTGAAGTCGAACAAGACCTCTTGTTGAAACGGATGCGCAAAGGGATCAAGGAAGGGGAGAGTGGTCGTAGAACAGACAGACTATGTAGGCGTTGGTGTCGTTCGTTATAAGTTTAGGTTGATACCTGTTTAGGTAGTTCAATCGGCAGCCTAGCTCCGACAGTGGGTATCGCGAGATGTAATGTACTATGTAGAGTAGTAGTCTGACTTAGTGGTGGTCGAATTGCGGGGACAAAGTAATTGAGGCAACCAGCCAGTCCGATTTGGAATTGGTACTAGATAGGTACTACCTATAAAAAATATTGTGTAATAGGTAGATGGTGTACATATACCCGGTAAGTAAACAGGCGAGGATGACTGACGACGAATATGCTAGATGTATAGATTGTAAATGGAAAAACTAGAGCTCGCGTCGAGAATAGATTATAGGTATCGAGAAGGGAATCTCTGTGTGGTACTACGTAAACTACATATGTACTATATAGCTTGGTAGGACGATTGACAGGATGCAGATGCAGTTCGGGCGGCAAGGTTGTCGTCAGCACCGTGAGCTCTGCCACACTGCCACACTGCACGACAAGCTAACGTTACTTAAGAGGTACCTAGCCTAGTATAGGTACTCGACAACAGCACCTAAAGACTCCCCTGCCCCACCATAAACGTGGGGTTGGTGTCAACTGTTCGGGCCGCTTTGAAGAAACGCAGTTGTGGCGCAGTTTCAGGGTCTCTACCGCCACGAGTCACGAGCCACATACCTGCGTCATCTACATATGTACCACAGTACTTAAAGTACCAAAGTACCAAAGTACCAAAGTAAGTACATGTACTTCCTACTGTCGGTAGAGACGGTTACATCTTACCAATGTCTCGACTCCTTTTCTGCTTGCAGCCAATCAGCCAACCACCCAACCACCCAACCACTATTACTCACGACACCTCTTTCATGGAATAGGAGCACGCCGACTATCCACACGAGTTCATAAAGCGTATCGAAAATACATCTCTCAATACATCATCTAGAAGAAGAGACATCTTCCAGCACATACATTCATCCCAACATAAGATTCCCGCTTGCGATACGGAATAGATTCCGGCTAGACCCCGATTCTTTTACGACAATTCTCTCAACAACTACTCAACAAGCGACGGCCCTAGCCTCCGACATCTACATCGCATCGCATTGACATCGCCGACCCCAAATCCGCCGCAATGTCCGAGGCATACGAGCGGGAGCGCCAGAATAATGCGCGGCTCGAGGAGCTATCAGCCAAAGTCTCGTCTTTGCGCGGCGTAACGGTAGACATATACGACAACGCTCGAGCGCAAGACGTCATCGACAGCACGGTATGTTTCATGAATCTCGGGTGACTTATTTTCATTCCTATCCTAACCAACATCCTAGACCGACACATTCTCCTCCATGTCAACACAACTCAAGGGCTCCGCCGGGCGTCTCGGCCGCATGGCCGCCGCAGGGAACAAGGTCGCCATCCTGAAGCTGTCGGGCATAATCATCGGCGTATTCCTCGTGCTCTACTACCTCGCCAAGTGGATATTCTAATAAAAAAATAACGACAACATCAACACTTACGTGAGACCAATCATCGAATCCATCGAAATGCCGCTCAGGAAATAAATACCCACGAATAGAGGACTAAACTCATGACTGACGTGACGGGCATGAATCACATTATATGTGTAGTATACAGACCTAGAGACAGGAAACTGGTGTCGGGAACGCGGATGACCCATCCCCGGACACGCTTCCGTGGTTGGATAGTAGAGAGAGCTGGGATACTCATGGGTCCCTGGTGCGAGAAAACAACCCACCCATAGTGTGATGCTGGGGACCACAGCCGCAAAGTTCATGGTATTAGACGGGTGGATTAGGCAGGAGACCCTGAGTATTGGCCACGGACACTGCCCGTTCGGTTCCCCTCTGCGTCCAGGAGAAATCGGGATACGTGACCCGGTCGCCTTGGGGGTTTATGGACCATGCGAAGAAATGGTGCATAGCATAGGAGTTATATGTCTTTTAGTGCTAATAATTGAATTGTATGTACGGTACTATGCACATCGAGCATCTCTAGCACTCCCGTTATTTCTCATTTTATCTCGTAAGGTAATATATACTTGGACATGTTTACGGTAACATTGGTATCATTCTGTTGCGGGTGAATAGCAACATCCCAAGGCTGAGCCACTGATCGTCTATCAAAGCCACTTTCATGTCATGGAAACCTCCCCTTGCATGATGAGCTCGGCTTTAAACTACTTGGGCATACTACTGCCAGACGTTGGAGAAGAGATCATCGTTTCCAAATCCACCAACCGGCTTTGCGGATCCGCCGTTGTTTGTATTCCCACCCGTACTGCTCGTCCAGCCACCAAACTCCTCGTCAGCCGCGACCTTGGGCGCAGGCGCAAACCCACCAGAAGAACCAGGCACTATGCTCTGGTTGGCGAATGAGCCGCCTGTGCTGCTACCCCATCCACCAAAATCATCATTGGTACTGGTCACCGAAGGCTTAGGGACCACTGTACTCTTGAAACCCGCCGACGGGCTAGGTTCGGATTTACTCCATGCATTACCCCACACATCTGCATCTGACGTAGTAATGGAAGCCGCCGGGGCTGTAGTGGCAGTCGTAGGCTTGGCTTGAACTGCTGAAAGGTTGAAAATGGAGTCGGAGGCAGAAACTAGTGCGGGTTTAGGTGCTGCTGATACCGCCGCAGTCGGTTGGGCAGGGGTGGTCCAATCAAAAAGATCTCCCAGGCCCGAGGAGGATGACTGAGTGGGTTTTGCGGAAGGGCCGGCAGAGCTAAATGCACCAAAACTGTCCATCGAGGTGACAGATGGTTTGTTCTGATGTTGTGTTGTGGGTTGGGTAGGCTTGGTGTCAAAGAAGCTACCACTACCAAGGCTCGAAAAAGTAGAATTTGTAGGCTGGGGGGCAGACCGGTTGCTCGACATGTTCGTCAACCCGGCAAAGGCATCTTTCGGTGGACTCTTCTGTGGGGCGGTATTTCCAAAGCTCAAGCTCGCAAAAGCATTGTTAAATCCCCCACTAGTGGGAGACTGTAAAGGGGGCGGGGATTGCATTGATCCAAACCCGCTGAATGACCCGGTGGCGGCATGCCCTTGTTGTTGAGTCTGCGGCTGTGGTCGGGGCGCAGACGCGTAGAGTGACAGAATTGACTGTTTGAGATCCGGCCGAGACTGACCCCCCATACCTCTTGTACCAGTGGTGCTAGCAGGCCTAGGGGGGGTGGAGGGTGCCTCGCCCAGAAAATTGAGGCCCAAAAGAGAGTCTTTAGGGTTCGCAGCCTTTGGTAGAGCAGGAGCAGCTTTGGGGGGCACTTGTTGGCGAGAAGAAGGAACAGCGGTGCTAGCCCTCGGGGGGATCTCACTGTCCCCGATAAGGTCTCCTTGTGGTGGCGCCCGGGAGCCCGTGGTGTCTGCGGTTGGAGGATTTCGCAGTGATACTTTTCGTTGGATGGTCTGTTTCTCCTTGACGATACTTAGAGGCACCTCGTCGTCGTTTTCGACGTCCAAGTCGACAGGATTAGGCATAGGCCCGTCCATGGCCCACCGCTTGAGTTCGTACTTGGTCCTTATAAAATTCTCGATCTTGGCTTCGGAGGGGGTATGACCGGGGGCCAATTTAGATTCCCAATATTTATTCGCCCGGGCGTTTCCCCAGCTTAGGATGCTCTGTAATTGTTCGTCGGTCCAGGAGTCAAGGTCGACCGACTTGACTCGCGAAATGTGTGTGCCCATGCCGCGATGGATGCCGGAGCAACGAATGCAGATAAATATGCCGAGGTTCCAACTAGCCCATCGCGGGTCTACGATAAGCAAACATGCGGGTTAGCAGGTTGAGATCAAGTATAGACGTAGACGTAGACGTAGACGTGGGTGTAGGTGTAGGTGAGGTATCGGTATCGGCAGCGGTGTCGGCAGCAGTAAGCGACTCACGTTTGTTCCGCTTGCAGTCGGCGCATGTTTTGTTAGGCTCCAACTTCAGAAGGCTCTTGATGGTCTGCTGGTTCTGTGCAGCCCTTTCGGCAGCAGGGTTAGGTGGCCGCCGAGACATATTCCAGTCTCGAGTGTAACGGAGGGCGCTGGTAGGAAGAGGATACGCTGTTGGTGGAAGTGTTGAGCGGGAAAGGGGTTATCTGTCTTTGGTCACGGGTATGAACAGTGGAGTTCTGTGGCCGATATGGAATTCTTGGGAGAGATGATGTCTTGTTGTTTGAAGGCTGAACAAATCAAGTGGATAAGGCGGGACCTTACTTCCACGGTATGATTGGCTCATGAAGAGGCTATAATTGCGGGCTCTCGAAGATACCCCATAGCCTTGCTCTCAACTGCACCTACTGTACAAAAAGCTACCCTACATACTTGTATCTAGGTACATCAGGGTACATGGATATGCATCCAACTGCATCTACAGTATACTGTATGTACTAAGGTATAAGGTACTGACTGTAGTTACTCAATTACGCAATGCTCCCTTCAGCACAGCCAAAGGCGACAGAGAAGTAGCAAGAGAATTGACTACTACTTAAGTTAAGGACCTAACCTACTTCATGTACGTAAGGTAGGTAGCACTAAGTACCTCTCTTCTAGATAGGCTACCTCGGATGCCCAGTCTCGAACTCTGTCATATATGATAGAGGGCAGTGGGGGTGACAGATCCCTCCAGCTCCTATTTTCACAGGATATTCCCTCCGTCCAGCCCTCAGACCGTTGACCTTCACCCGTTATGCTGGCTCATTTCTTTTGTTTCCTTGATTTTGCTTAATAAGGAAGAACAGAAGTCTTGTTCGTTTCTCTGACGTCCGTTTGCAACGATGGCATGTGATTCACATACTCAAGCTTCATCAATCTGCTATATCCTGCTGGTGCTGAGCGCACACATTAGATCTTTTGCACTTTTGCGCTGGCTGCCTGATGGTCGAGAGCAGAACCCGAATAAATACAACCAATCCTACCGCAGGTTTGCCATTACACAATACCCAAATCAGGAGTTTGTCTCGAGAGTCGTCTCGAGAGTCATTCGATCCCCTCTATGAGTTCCACAATGTCCACGACTCGTCAGATCCGGCAAGAATGTGCAACGGTGCTGTCGGGTGACGGGTTACGAGACCTCTGAAAACTTCCACATGCAGTGCTACCGGCTGCGAATCCGCAACGTGATGACTAGTTCTACGGTCTAACTGCACAGCATGTTCAAAAGATTGTGATCAGCAAGCATCTCCAATATGTCCCTTTCGAGCCATCGCGTGCCTAATAGGCAACGTAACGGGCAAGGGAAGACGAGTCTCCTCAAACGACAAGGCCTGGGATGGATACCGCACCAATACCATTCCCGAACTTAAGTGGCCAGGCGTTCGGCCCGTCAGCCTGCAGCAGGCCGTTGAAACCGCCCTCTTTAGTATTAGCTCGTCAGTGGTAAGCGGATGGAGCTTCCATGTCCCGCTTCCGCTTCTACTGACCTCTTAGATCTAATTTTCCATGCAAGATGAGATCCCGAAGTCGACCCTTTCACAAAGTACTCCCCTCTGCGTACCACTTACCGGGTTTACTGTACTCGTCGGAGTTTTTTTTTTTTTTTTGATGTTGTGTTCACGCAAAGGCTATCTAGAGAGCCTTGGGCCACTTGGTTAGTCAAGGAGATAGCAAAGGTAAGTCAGTTGAGAGTAGTAATTTGAACCAATATAGGGAGTTATACCATCAAACCAGCTCCATCATTACCATTTAGTATAGGTGCTCAAGCCACTACCAAAATACCTACGTGTCATCTTGGCTAACCCCTATGGTGCAGGCCAATGCCCACGGTGTTTCTTGCTGAAGCATTCGCGCCTTGTTAGTTCGTGGGGATGAGATCTCCTGCATGAGCACGATGTTGCGCAGCATCCTTCTCTTCTAGTGTGGGCTGCCATGCAGTATCATATTTGCCGGCAGCGTTTAGTCAGAATGAAGAGGCCACTTCACGAGAAAGCAATACCCACGACTCACAATCACCTCGTTCTCTTTGTACATTTCCCGTGCTACAGCAGGCTTGGTGAAATTGCCGAAGTAGCGCCAAAACCACCTCGACTACACACTAGTTCATCCGGGAAGACTGCATACTCTCGATCCAACGCCCCTGGGCGCATGTTCTCGCCACATGTCCATCTATTGTTCACACTGTTCAGTTACCCACCGGAGAACGAACCCCATCGTTCTGTGTTGCGTGATACGGCTAATCCTTGGGTGACTATCTGACTACATGCGGGCCGACCCAGAGCCACGGTATCAACGCATTCCGAGAAGTATTCTACGAACTATACCTATTTGACCCCTCAGTTGAGCCAACGAAGCGGAACAGTCGTCGGTTTGATAGCTCGTGTAAGCATGACGAAGCTGCAACTAGACTAGTGGCCGATCCACTAGCCAGAGCATGAACCGACGTCCACTTCTTATGTCCGCCAGCGAAACTGAGAGCTGTGGCCTAGACGCTTGTGTTTAAACAGCAGTTGGACTTGATGACTCGGCTACAGCGGCGTATGGCTTCAACTTCATTCGACTCTAAACTCGGGCATTCACTAACTACGGTTAGAGAGTCGCTCCCGCTGTCTAATGTAGATTACTAATGACTAAAAGCCGGCATTGCCATATCCTTACGAGAGAGAAAGGAAAGAAAAAGGAGACCTGTTTAGATGTTACCATCGCCTTCTCCAACTTTCTATGTGTATGTGTTCAAAGACCTTGGTTCCTGTGTGCGCGGACCTGTAGGTAAACGGCCCCGGTTCACTTCGCAGAGGTTTGGGCAATGCAAACCGCTTTCAACATGGGTGGGAATATTTCGAGTCAGCCGACTTGGTCGCTACTCAACATTTACTCTTTATCATGACGACCCACTTACCTACCTAAGTACCTTGATGCGCTCTGCCGTTGCTAGGTTGCTAGCCGGTTGCAACTAATGAAAGGACAAGAAAGTAAACTACGAGTAAGTGGCTATTACCTTCGTATATGCTAGGACTTTAATGGTATATTGGCTTTACGATTTAGTTCTAGCTCAATAGCCTACGACTCGACATACCTAGCCATCAATGGCGGGGCCAGTGCCAGTGTGTCATTGGCGCATCAAACAAGATACGTCGCCATGTTGACTCTAGCCAGGACCGGAATCGGAACCAGTATGATTGTCCCAGGACATACCTTCGAAGGAAGGTATCACTTCTATTACCCCGTTTGTTCTCTACCCAGGATTGGCCTAAAAGTCAACCCTAATCAACACGTCAAGGTTCCTAGCCATTTTTATTGGATAATTTTGACAAGGCCTCAATGCTGTTGGACCCAGACCCTGCAAATTGGGAATCAGATATGCTGAGATGAGCTTGACCTGGCATAGTCTGGGCTTGAAAATCACCTGCGGTAGTCAAGGGCCTTGCTCCTGGACTAATGCAATACTCCACCACCCCTGTTCAGCTATACACTAGAAAAAGCAAATCCATCGGATTACGAAAAAAAGACTCAAGACCCTCGGCACTTATCACGACATGCAAACTAAGGCATACCATCCGGTATTCGGTAAAGAAAGACAAAAAGGGACAGACGAGCCTCACATGCCGCGACTAACGCATGGTTCTTCCTTGCTCTCAATACCCTCGCACGAAATCGGCCGACCTAGCAGCATCAGGCATTGTAAGTCTACCTATGTACTACAATGTAATAATGGCTCGGGGAATTTTTCATTGCTCCGATTTCACTACTTATACTGTCGTTGTGTCACGGTTTCGCAGCGCAGCCAATTCCATCCCATTGGGTCGTAACGGTTTTCGAAGAATGGTAATGCATTCTCGCCTGAGTCTTAAGCCGTGTACCACAAACTCATCCATTAATGTAGAGTGCATGGTTGGGTATGGATGAGTTCCCTCGTTGCGGAAGCCTTCCGGTACAACGACTGTACAGAACGCTAATCAGCGGAATACCGTGTTTTCATACGACGGACACCTCACCAAAAGCCATCAGGAAAGCGTTTTGGCCGTGAAACAATCGAGCTTTCTACGCCACCCATCCACCACATTCACCCGATATGCGGTCCCCCTGGTGAGTGTTACGAAACCCAACAAGACATGCAGTTTGACAGCAGCAGTGCTCATGCGCGTTTGACACAAGGTGAGACATACTCACAGCAGCAACCAACAATATCGTCAACAACACGGCACGTATACCGCTACGGGGGAACGAGGTCGAAAATTCAACATTTCGTTTACAATCTCCATTCTTTTTCTGCATTCTCCCAAACCATCGACATGGATGCACAGGCGTACCCACCCCCACTAACTACGTTTGTTGTCTCTTTCTTTCTTTTGCACCCCAATTGTTCGGCACGAGTGGGCCAGCATGCGTCTAGCAGCTACTTGCATACCGCCCTATACTCTAAAGGAGGGAGAACTTGATGCCACATACAAACGAAGTATTGGCCTAACTATATTGTTTCGCACTCCCGCTTCTAGTCATGCGAGGAAAATCTTGGGGCCCACCGTTCCGGAATAGCCAAGTGTATAGGGAGGAAAATTGAGAAGGACATAGTCTCAGCCTGTTGAGAAAAAGCAAATATACGGAACGGGATCGACTTTACTTACTACACGTACTGGAGACGACTAAGGCAGGTGACCATCTCGCTGTGGCTCACCTTCATCTCTCCTCTCTCTCTCTCTCTCTCTCTTTCTGATATACCATGATAGAAAAACCCAAGCATTCGCTTTTTCCTTTCCGATCTGCTAAATTGTTTCCCCCTTCCCACATGTGTTGCTTTGCCCAGTTCAACCTTGCATCATTCTATGCTTTTTCACCCCCCTTTGATCACTCCCTCCTACCACCAACCGCCGTATACACCCATCCATGATGCATGATGCCGTCTGCGTCGAATAATTTCCTTCCCGTGCTGCATCACCGTTGTGCAAACAGTCTTTTAGGGCGCCTCTAGCTAATCCTTAGCTGCCACATCACTATCGTCCTCTACTCCTCGCGTTTTCTCCGTCCGATATCACTTAAGTACTATCGGAAAACTGTAGGTACTTCCTACCGTCTGACGGAAGAGACATAAGGCGTTGGCCAACCGCGAAAGGGATAAAGGTGCGGCAAATCGACGCCTTATTTAAACGCTTGGCCCCGACGCGTCAGTTACATATCCGTTTATGACCGCCTTCCACGGAGGACTCCAAACTAGTCAGGTGTTTCGTGAATTTATTCAAGGCCTCTCAATCATCCCCAACTACGGTTACGTTCATAAGTGTGCGGCCTACCTATTTATTCATCTCAGCCTAGATTGAGCTAGATAACTTAATTCCACCACAAACTAGAGTAGGTCTAGTTGGATTTGCAACCTTTTCCACATTACCTGAACCCCAAAGGGCAACCCTGAACGCTATGCCATCCGGTTCCCGCCGCGCTCAACAGCCGACTTCCCCGTGGCAAGACAGGCTCGAAGGTTGGACGCACCCCTGCATCTGATATTAGTGAGAGAACGAAATAACTGACTATGCTGGCTAGAGGTGTGCCGAGAGTATCAAATTCAAGCGCCTGACTATCAACTCGTGTCAGATCGACGAGGCAAGTCTCTACACTATTGAAGTGGCCCCACGTTCCACGAATATTTCTTCCCTATATTAACACGTGCCTTGTCTCTCGCTAGGTGGTCGTACGGCCTGGTCTAGCGTTGTCGTGGTGTATGGTAAGCGCATTGAGGCGCGTTATTGGTACGACGGGAACAACCTTAACAACGCTAGAGAAGACGCCGCAGAAGCCGCACTTCACTGGTTATCCAACAGTTCGGGACTTAGTAGCGGTTGGTGAGCATGTGCATCTATTAATTGATGACGCAACTGGTTGGATTCGGCGTTAGTCACAACAACAGGTCCTCATGCACTCTAGCCGTCGTCTAGGTCACATTGGTGCCACTACGATGGCACAGGGATATTTTTACGATCATATACTTCTCTTGATTTGAGTTTTCCTTTTTCCTTTATTTGACCTCCCCGTCCCGTATGGTCGCAATCGGAGTTTCGGAAAGGATCTAACAGCCCCACGGCCGACGAGGGAAAAGGTAGATAACCGGCATTCCGTTACGACCCCATCATACAACCGGCGCACGATATTCTCTGATTGGCCCTTCACTGTACAAGCATATTTCTCACCTGTGCATGCTGCTCACGGAGAATCGAGCCTCTGGCGTCTTGCGGCGGCCTCTAGGGACGATGTGTCAAATCTTTTAGCACTTCTTTTCGCTTTTCTTTCTTTCTCTTAGACTTGAAGACTTGGAGGTTCACGAAGAGAGAGATCGCTGTTTCAGACGGAGTTACATTGGGTTCGTCATGAGGTATTCAACATAATGTGTTTGGGAATTATGGTAGTTGAATCGGAAAACTGTGGTTTCAATGGGGCATTTGGAAAGGAGTTCAGAGAAAAGCTAAGCTTGCCCCTATCTTATTATTTTGGTTACCTTCCGTCCCAGACCCGCCCGTCGCCAGAGAGAACGAAGATAGACTAAGATATCCTTTCTGTCACACACGAGGCGACCCCCTATGGCGGCTTACTCCTACTGCGCAAATGAGACGATGTCCGATGACGGTGGGTGAGGATGAGATTAATGGAGGGAGAGGACGTATCGTGGAGATAAATGACGGTCGTCAGCCACTCCCCGACTAGCTGGACGATACGAAGCCTAAGGAACGATAGTGGGAAAGGGCGGAGCAAAAGAAAAATAACTCATCAAGCGCTACGAGAGGACCAGGACAGAATGAGAAAAGTGAACATTGTTACTCGAACGTTTCCCGCGACATCAGATTGCTGAGTGACGGCGCATTGCATTGCTTTTTCTCAAAAACTATGAAATGACTAGTTCCGCACTAGAGAGGCCACTGCTATGTTGAACTCGTCTACACGGCGCACACCAAAGGAACATCACTAGACGCCTACACACATCGGTATACACACGCACGGGGACGGACATTTGTCGGACTACCTTATCAATAGAATTCCGTGGGAAATCTCTAGCACCAGGGTGCTGGATCAAGGATACTATGCCCTACGTGCTCCATGTAGCTCTCACTCTTATCGCCCACATCTTGGATGGGGTGGTGAGTGGTGATGCTAGGATTTGATAAGGGGTTATCAGTCTTGTCAAGGTGAGATGCGATTGGGGCCAAGACATGCAGACTCGTTGGCACCGTCGTAACGCTACCCATCGAGCTGAGCCAATTGGCCCACTATGAGAGAGTCTATACTGGTAATAGCCTAATGGGTAAGGCTAGGAAATTCGGAATTTCCTGAATACTGTGGGGGAAGAGATCTAAGCCTATCACCGAATTGGTACTACACTAAATGGGTTGGGCTCGAGCTGGGGGTGGGTGGATGACGAGTCATATTAGATTGGACAGAAAGATATTAACCATCTAGTGTAGTGTATCAGTAGAGACGCATGACATGCTCGTTTCCGGGCATAGCCTCATAGGTACGTAGTGTACTGTCGAAAGTGGCATGAGGCGACAAGTTGAGGTGAGAGGGAGGGAGCTCGGTATGTGATCTGATTGACTCATAGTCTAATTATTCGCGCTTCGTGGTCCCGTGACAAGCGCCACCGACGACATGGCTATGATATTTTGAATGGAGGGTGACATAACATGATACGACAATAAGATTCGATGCAAGGAATAAGGACTTGGGTGGCGCTATAGCATCGAGGTGACACGAGGCAGGGACTAGATTCCAGAGAGTGGTGTATAGACGTACGTGTGACACGCGATAGCGCAAGGCTTGCATGGCATTGACGAGGCGAGTAAGAAGAAGCAAAAGAAGAACAAGAATAATAATAAAAATAACTAATTAGTAACAAGTCGTAGACAAACAAATGAGGCGGAAGAATAAATCAATGGCACCATTAATGAGTAAGACATGCATAATACGGCATAACCTACTTACACTACACCCAACTTATTCACCGTGATATTTTGATGGTCTAAATTAAACCGAAAAGGGAGCCCCAATGCATGGGACTTACAGGGAAGCAGGGAAGCAGGGAAGTATGCAACATATCACAAGACTATCGTTCGTCTATCTGCCATATTATGTCGTCTTGTTGTATGACCAGATAAACGAGACCGAAAGAGAAAGAATATCCATCTACCTATTCATCCCACTACACTATCCATCCATCCATTACAGGATGATGGTACATACCTCCAAATTTGAACGATCCCAATTCTCCCTATAAGTTGGTACTTAAGCACTAGTCGTCCCATTTTGGATCCCGGAAAAGCGGAATTTTGGTCCCTTACTATGCCGCTGCATGCCCATGGCCGCCAAGCACAGTAGCGGAAGTGGCTACTTTATAAGCGAGCCGGAACCGAGAATATAACGTCGGCGTCTATTCCGCTGAGAGGGGTGGGAAAACAGCTGAAAAATGCAAAAAAAAATCATGTGGATGCGAATACCAAAGCTGTGATGCAGGCGGTCAATGTAACGCCCACGACATTGGCTACAAATATCACATGATCCCCGATGGATCACTTAGCACTAGTCCGGGCGTGCACGCTACGATAAGACAGACGAGGTGATTGGGAAATTCCCACGCGTTGGCGCATGATCGACTGTCTTGGTGCTGCAGCTGCCGGGTCTTCCGGGGATCAGTTCTGCCCAAATAATATCCGAATAACACACAAATAATGCCACGTAGTGTTATAAGTTGAGGTTGCCGGCCCTTGACTTTTTAGCTATTTATGGTATACCGAAATCGCAGAAGCCAGAAGTCGCCGTTCTCGTTTCTGCCAGAGCTCTCTGGCCACCACGACGCGCATGGGCCGGCGTTGTGATGGGATGGGATTGATTTGGATTTCCGGGGTTGTACATAGTAGTATAATGGAAATTGGAAAAAGAAAATACGCCGTAAATAAAAGTCACAAAAGCCTTGAAGTCGAGGCAAAGCCACCTGGGCTACTATGTACATACCTAGTGTAGTGTGGTAAGTAGTGGACTACCTTGGTGGACTAGAGACGGGGAGTGAGCGGGATGAAAAGTGGCTAATGGATATTACTCCATACTTACACTACATAGTAGGTAGTAGTACTAAGCTATTGGTTCTATCGTGGTGATCTCACCCAGTACCTAGGTTAAGTAGGTACTTTTGCTGTCATTTGCAATGTGTGTGTGGCTTGTTCATTGTATATCTTATCGGGCCGTGGCTCAGCCGTTCCCAAGAGAATCGGGGCAGAAGCCCCTCGAAAAAAAGACTCACACCCCCCTAATGACTCCCAAACACTACTACTTTAAAGACCAGCAAAACAATAGAAAAGGGAAAATTAAAATTAAAAAAATTATAATCAAGTAATTTAAATTAAAGGAATTCTAATAGTTTAAATTTTTTTTAAACAATACTTAAAACCGAATTAGCTAGTTATATAATAATAAACAACTTATATAATAAAGTTAAAACGGGTTAACTTTAATATACAATTATTTAATTAATACTTAAGCTTATAATATAAAAATTATATAGTAATAATTAGCATAATCGAAAGAATTATTTTTATTTCTTTTTTTATTTTTAAGAATTTATTTGCTTGTTTGGCTGGTTTTTGAAATGGTAGCTTCTTGAGGAATTGTGATACGACCCTATAGGGGGTGTATCCCCACGCGCTATCGCGCGTGTTATTGTGTTATTGTGACGCACTGATAGTCTGGCGGCTGCCAGGCAGCTGGCACACATGTCTATAATTAGATTCTTTTCCAAGACTTAGAGTCTTGGCTTTTCCTTTTTTCTACATCATCTCTACTCAATACATTACATTCTACTCAGACCCTAGGAAGCACCTATCAAATTGTAAGGTGGTGTGCAGTCTTTTCTTCGACCCACTTCTGTCGGGGGTCGGAATCGGAGTGGGGTGTTTCAGCCACTGTCTCACCAGCCCCATTACCGGATACCAGGTACGCGATCAAGCCACAAAAGGCCCCTGCCACATCGGAACAACCTAGATGCGCTTAATTTTTATTGAAGATAGTGAAGCCATCGACTAAAGCACAAACCCGAAACGACGACGACGACGAACACAACGCCACGACCGATCAATTGGAGTGACTACTCTCACGTGGCTGAGGGCCTGGAACCGGTGGGAGGACGGGTTTCTATCTACCCCAAATGAGAACATGGCTTCGAAAATAAATCCCTGGAGGTCCTTACGGAGTCTCGCCATCCAGACGCGGCCATTGCGACTTCACCATCATGTTCAGACCACCGCGAGAACTGCTTTACCCATAGGAAGAAGAGGCCTCACAAATGGCACATCGATACAACCCCCCTCAAATGACAACGGACCCCCATCACCAGAATTCTACATCCCACGACCGGTTGAGCCATTCGCAGACAATTTCGAAAATGCCGAGGCCATTGCTGCCCTTGAACAAGCTGCTGCCGGCGAAGATGCCTTGGCTCTCGCTGCGCAGGGCCTCAAATTCGGCATGCCTACACCACCCGCGAAACACGAACAACTACAGGACCGCCATCACCCGGTAATCCACCAGGTCACGAGGATGTTGATGCGCGATGGCAAACTGAGCAAGGCGCAAAAGGTGCGCAGCATACCCTTTCCTTTGCCCATTCTCCATCCTCCCTTTTATACTTCTTTCCGTCTATGGTCTCTCTATCTATGAAGCTAGCTAGGTAGCTATAGAGAAGCTTCCTAGAAGAACCAAAGGAAGAGAAAGCTGATAACACGTTTAATAAAGCACGTCTCCCTAATCCTCAACTACCTCCGCACAAGTCCGCCACCGAAAGTCTCGCCCTTACGCCCTCTAGTCCCCGGCTCGCCTCCTCCATCGCAGCTCCCATTGAACCCTCTCTTGTACCTGACCTTAGCGATCGACTCGGTGGCGCCGATTGTGCGCGTGCGGAGTCTGAAAGGGTTAGCGGGCGGTGGTAACGCGCTGGAAGTGCCGGAGCCCATCGACGCGCGTGCCCGCCGCCGACAGGCCATCACGTGGATCCTCGACATCGTAAATAAGAAGCGCTCGACCGGGTCCGGCCGCAAGCAGTTCGCCGCCCGCTTCGGGCAGGAGATCATCGCCGTTATCGAGGGCCGCTCCGCCGCCTGGGATCGCCGCCAGCTCCTACATAAGATGGGTACCGCCGCCCGTGCAAATCTGTCACATCCTAGGATCGTCGGGAAGAGGAAGTAAAGAGACTCGTGATAGCTATATAACGGTTATCAGTTGGAACTGATGGCAGAGGGTGATATGGAAATGGAGCCCGTGTCACACCATCGACCCTGAAAAAGGTATCGAAAGGACGGAGGGCGTGTGCGGAACTAAATACCTGCACGCCGTGGAAACTTTCACGACACAAAACAATCCGTGCCCATGCCATAGGTCACGCACTTGTATAAGAGAGTGGGACGGCGGCTCATCATATATACCTACCTACTTACTGTATAAAGATGTATTTTTTTATACTCCGTACTTCACTCTCTGCCGAAGCGACGACCCAAAAAGTGAGGTCGAAACCACTCACCCGCAACCGTACCCGTATGTATGTCGGGATGTGGTGTTCTGGATATCTTCCCGATTTGTATTGTGAAGGCATCGAGTACGCTTCGGATATCTAATTGGTCAGCACAGCATGAACATTGGGGCATATTAGATAAAAGAGTCAATCGATGCATCTCAATTATAATTGAATTATACCGGCTACAGATTGGAGGTCTGAAGTATTCTACACAAATAGCTTCCACCGTACCTCTCACCCGTATATTACTATTCTAAAGCTATTATTGATTCTATCAATCTATCAATCCTTGACCAGATCCGGAGCGCCACGCATAAAGAGTCCCATCTGCAAATATCGTACAAAGCAACATGCTCTCATGTCGCTAGATCCGCGTAGGGGTCGAAACCAACCTTCCTTTCCGCCTCGGCACTCACGGCTAGGCGCTCCTTGCCATGCAAGCCACTCGTAGATGCCGACTCATCAAGGTAGAACTTGAGCACGTGGTCGGGAATGGCGAGATGAGTCGTCTGTTCGAATTCTTGTAGACTCGTTAGGCGGAGGAGCATCTCTAGGAGCGATAACGATGTCTTGATCGCGCCGAAAGGGGACCGTTCGATCAGTTTTGTTGGTGTCAGTTCAGTGGGTCTTGGATTCCCGCTTCGAGAGGGTGTGGTCACTGTGCTGTCGGGATGGGGCCGAGAATGAGGGTTTGTGGTTATTGGTTGGTGAACGTACGAGTCCGCTGATGAGGGACGGGAGGAGGATGAGGCGATGTTCATCCGATTCAACTGCGTGATGAGATTCGAATCGACGGATGGGCGAGCGGTGTGCCTCGGGCGGCAGACGTCGCCATCATCTAGTCTCGGCTTTCTTTCGTTACCTGTCGAGTCTGATTCTGATTCCGAGTCCGAGTCCGAGTTGCCGTTATCGTCGTCTCTATCGAAGACTTCCAAGGCTATCCATTCTGGGTCTAGGTCCTGCGGAATACTCCAGTCTTGAGGCTTCGAACGGGGTTGAGAGGCCTCGGACGATGTTACCGTGGAACAGACTGGCTCGTGAATCAATCCCATTTCTTGCTGAAGTTGGAAGTCAACACATTCCTGTGAATCTCCCTCCGACGGAGAAATTTCAGACACTATGCTATCCGCCGAGCTCTGAATCGCGAGTGCGGTATGGGCCGGTTCAGGGACAACTGGTACGGCGTCTACATCCCTCTTGATTAAGAGCACTGGACTACTCGAGGCACTATCGTCGTTATTGATGTTGAGAATCTTCCCGACATCGGCATAGAACATTTTCGAGATTTGATGAATAGGAATGAACTCTCGAATACCGGCTAGGGATAAGCCATCGTACGACGTTGGTTTGAGGTCTTTGTCTTCAAAGGTATGCAGCCGTCCATCGTCTAAGTCTTCTACCACTTGAAGCTGATAAGCATAGTGCACACGAGGGCCGCCGCCGACTATTCCGTTTGATAGGTCATCTAGAGAGACTCGAAGTAGTCGTACTCGTGCTTTGTGCATGACTTCTTGCCACATCGGTTTCCTCTGTCCGTCTTCGACACCATAGGGTTCCTGGACTCCGTCGGCTGAAGCATGACCCCGAAAGAGCATGTATAGGGATAAGGTGAAATCTGGTCCTATCTGCATGGGCTGGCTCGGGTCGAGTATGAACTGGGTGTCTCCCACATTCACTAACATGCTCGCCTGTAATAGGCGGGATGGCGAAAAAGACGACAGTGGTGCTTGGATGCCGCCGATGGCAGATACCCATAGATTTATTAGAGGAATCGCATCATCGATGCTTGTTATCAAGTCTTTGATATCGCGTATAATTCTGGTAAGCTCGGCTTGGCGGCGAGCGACTGTTGCCTTGGGATCTCGAGCTCCATTTGATGGCGGTGTCTGTGCGGATGTGGCAGCTTTCAACCGCTCACCAAGGGCGTCAATATCCTGACGCAGTCCTCGCGCGGTCCGCACTACTGTTTCGAGGGCAGAATCCCCCCTAGTGTAGCGGAGCTCAATAGATTCTAATATTGGAGATACCAACTTCCAAGCATGTCAGTACCTATGCCATCTCGTTCCGTGACTAGTCGTATAAGATGAAATGTGACTCACCTCGATCTTTCGAGCCAAACGCCGTTGCAGCTGACCAAGCTCAGCCCGTAGAGGTTCATGATCAACATTCTGTCAGAGAGGTGTGAGTGTTATTATTTTCATATTAGATGTGGTTTAGTTACCTTGAGCAGCTGAGCACCCTGCTTGACGACGTAGGTTGAGGTCAAGGCGATACACGACCGGACGGCGTAGCTGGTGGCATGGTAAGACAACCTAGTAAGGAATGCGTCCATAGCAGCAGTGGCTCAGTAGCTTCCGCTCCAGACACGAAGCTTTGCAGATTTGGATATTGTAGATGCATCGAAATGGATGTTGGCCGTCTCCGTTGACACAAAAAATAAAACAAAGTATTTGACCAGAGCTACTTGTACACACGAAGTTTCGAAGTTTACTTGAGAAAAGTAGATACTTGTTAAATGTTGCTAGGATCGAGTGAGCAGACTTGGGCTAGGTCCCTTCATATTGAGTTTCTAAGAAGGTTGGTTGGGTGGTTGTACCATTGGGCTACCATTGAGTCCCTCTTAGGTTTGTAGCTTATGTAATTAAATTACTGTGTAAGCAAGGTATTAACATGGTAGAGATGGGTAAGGTTACTGTTGAAATTGGCCGGGACTATCACCTTGTACAGTGTATATTTTCTTTGAATATCCACTGTAGCTTTCGATGGGTAGGCACGTAAGGTATGTAACATACATGCCTATCTAGGCTATCCTTAAGGTGCCTCTACTCGTACCAGCAGTGCAAAGTATAGATAGTGGCCTGGCCACATCATCATTGGTAACTACTAAATAACCTAACCGACCTCCCCGCCACCTGCCCCACTGCGAAGAGCCACACCGTGAAACATGCAACTTGACAATTGGGCACGCCTCAAGCCTCCCCTACCATCACCAAATGTCCCAACCAAGTCGGCGCCGCTGCCACTTCCTTCGACCTAAACAAGCCTGTAACCACTAAGGAGTAGGTTTTGAGTATAGGGGGTGATACCTCTAAGTCCAAGGCCGCCAAGGTTCCTCTGCACCATTAGTGTGCCTACAGCTTCAAAGGGTGAACCAAAGGATGACTCTAACGAATTAAAGGAGGCTAAAGGAGGACACAACTACTGACCAGGCTGCTTCCACTGATGTCAGTGCAAAAGCGACAGCCGGAAAAGCCGTCGAGAAGACCGGCGAGACCGCTAAACCCGCAAAGAGCGCAAAGACCTCGGACGGTGAAACGCTCAAGGAGATTTACGGCAATGCACACGTGAACGACATCTTCCTGGTCCACGTCGATGCTAGCAAGAGTACTCTGGGTGGAAGCATTATATACGCCACTGGCATAGTCGATGGGAGATCAAGCGAACGTTTAGAGAGTCATTCTTTTCCAATTTGTCTATAAGGTAGACCGTATGTGGTATGTGCGAAACATACGTTATGAGTAGCAGTAGCAATGCCTCCGCACCCCGGCCATGCAAATCATCAATGCAGCTAGATAAATGTATGAAGGGTAGGAGGTTCTTCTTGTGGCTATCTTACTCGTTTACTGAAGTAAGCACGTAGGATACGTAGGGTACATGGAGGTAGCAACACGACAACTAAGCCATTCATGTTCTTAGACTGGTAAAGTCTCATATTTTTTAATTTCTGTTGAAGTTGGATTGGAAAGTGAGAATTATTTATCTTACTAGTTATCTATCTTTACTACCTCTTCTCTTTCAACCCTCATCTTCTATCCCCTCTCCACTCACATCTTCACCAGACCACCAAAATTACACCCTACTCGACTCCCGAAGTGGCGTAGATATAGGCGTAATCCCAATGCCCGATTTCTTAGACGGGGTCGAAGGCGCCGTTCCTGTTCCATTCCCACCTCCAGCAACAGGCGTCGCGTTGTGAGCACCGCCCGCTCGCCCGTTCGCGCCATCGGTGACGGGCGGTGTATCGGTGCGGATGGGGATGCCGCCGCCGGTCTTAACGGGCGGTTTAAAGTTAGACGCGAGCCCCTTGGCGTATATCTCCTGGAGCATAGTCTCGAGGATCCCAGCTTCGACGTATTCCTGATATTTGCGGTAGAGCCGGAGCGCTGTGCGCGCGTCCTCGATCGAGTCGTGTGTATGCAGCTGGATGTCTTCCTTGAGGATCGTGTACGCTAGGAACTGCAAGCTTAGCTTGCGTAACCGTTCCTTGATGAAGAAGAGGTCGCTTGTGTCGATTACCTGTGACTTCGGCACATGGATGTTGATAACGCGGAAGTCCTGCCTAAGACCATGCCCGAGGAACTTACAACCAAGATTGAGAAGAATCCAGATCTTCTTGTATGCGATCTTCAGCGGTACTAGATTGTGTCCCCGCTCCGCCGCAATCTTCTTGTCTAGGTCCTCCGGTGTGATACCCGAGTACGAGGTTAGATAGTCGACTACTGTCTCGTTGATAAAAATATAGTCATCTATAAACGGCACGCCTTCGTCCATACCACTACCGCGAATGATTGATGTCCTCGCCAAAGCGTGGACCGTTGGGCGGATGATCTTCGAGTTACCATCCGAGTGCATCTCGACTTCTGGTTGTGCAATCTTCACGAATTCGGTATCAATAGCAACGATGATGTCGGGCCCGGCGGGTTCGTTCTCACGACTGAGTGTCTGATACGTTTTGTCGCTCCGAGCAGGCCTGGACGGGTGGTCAGTGGGAAATTGACGTTGCGACAGAAAAGAAAAGGGAAAAGAAAAAAAGTCCTACAAAAGATCGAGATATAGAAGCCGTGAATCTAGATCTTGTTTCCAACTTGAGTCAAGTTGATTATTGGCACCCTTCACCTGGTATATGATGACGGAAGGCGTCTTCCATGATGTGTTGAAGGTCAATGCTTCCTTAGCTGGGATAGGTTTCACATGAAAGTCGTTGAATAGGTACCACTGACTCTTAGGTGGTGCCGTCGGTGCAGAGTGCGCAACTTGATCCTTGGTCAGCTGGGCACCGCGGAGCGTATCAAGCAAATATTACTTACTATTTGCCATGGCCACCAGATGAGACTGGTGCTGCTTGCCACCATCAATGTTCACGGCAAGGCCTGTGAGAGAGTAAACCGTAATATTATGAATACCGCGTTGTAGGTGTAATTTCAAATCCTCCCCTTCGTAGCAGAAGAAATTGCCATTATCTACTATGATGCCAATCTCTTCAGGTAGCCAGCCGGGTGTAGCCCATAGGTGCCGATGGTCCGCCGTATGGATAGCGGCGGTTAGCATCAGCACACTAGGTATCTCGCGGATAGTCTTTCTTGTCGCTAGAGTCTGGTAACGATGGCAGATATTACACCAACCTTTATTTGTTGTTTCTCTTTCCACGCTCATCTTCAGGACCTGGGAGAACGTCGTGCCTCTAACACGTGCATTTCTTTGGCCAGGTTTCTTTTTCGTGTTAGCTGCTCTATCGCTAGACACGGAGAAAGAACCAGCTTTACCCACATTTTGTGGATATATCAGCTCATTAATCATAGTAGCATCTTGTTTGGTATTTTCATTCCTGCAATTCATACACCTTATCGAATTTACAGCAGAAGTTCGAAACAGCTGGTGCTAATTAGCAGAGGTATCGTAGTGTGCCGAAGAATAATTTGGGAAACTACCTCGTCGAAGGCCGCAGGTGACCGCGAATCGGCACCGAAGCTCTGGATGTTCTTAAAAACCATGGTGCTATAATTTTGCGACATTTTCTGTAGTAGAAACCGCGCCAGTTGCTGCAGGACGGTGGTACGGGGGCTGCCTTGCGGTTCTTCTTCTAGCAAACCTAGCTGCCCGGCTTTGGGTTGCTTCGTCAACGGCGGGCACTACATTATCGCAGGTGTTTCGTTGCATTACTTACAGTCTGGGTGACAGCTTAGTGTTTTGATAAAATTAGATGCCTGGCAGGCTTCCCCCTCCGCTTTATCGAGCATGTCAAAAAGAAAGCCCAACTCGCAAAGAAGACACAGCTCATCGACACATGCCGTCGCTGCATGCTGAAGAGCAATATTTCGTATTAACGGAGTATAGTGCATAATCTGCAGCAAGGGGTTCGCATATGCGTTAACAATATGGTTCTGAAGTCCAGAATACTGAGACTTGTTGAAATACCTAGTCAAGGTTAGCGCAGTGACATTCTGGTGGATTCTAAGAACCAACCCAAAGTCGAAATCATCAATACCGAATTTGCTGTATTTGATTTCGATATGCTGGTATAATTCAGGCACCTCAACCTTGTGACTCTCCAATTTACTTTCATGGACAACAAGTGGGATTTCGGGCACGGCCTCTTCAGGGGCAGGTGTCCCGGCTGGTGACTTGGCTAGCTCACGAGCTTTTTCACTCAGGAACTTGGGGTGCTTCAGCATTTTCTGGGGACTCTCGCTGCTACGAACATCTTCGACCTGGTTGCGGCGAAGCGGGCGGGTGTTTTTCCCGTAGAAACCCCATTCCCTCTCCTGAAGCGTAGCTAAAATCTGCGGATCAATCTTGACCGGCGGGAGGCCGACCTCAGTGACCATATTGCCCGGCCATGCCGATAGCAGCACCTCTCTATAGTACGGCATACCGACAGAGCTTATTGGCCTGCTCCTATAATCAATAAAGAGCATGACGAGGATAAGTAGCAGGTCACAAACTCACGTATCCCATGTATCGAAATCTATCCTCGATACGGCGGCCTGGGCATCGGCCGTCTCGACAGGTCGCCCAAACTCAGTAAAATGGATTTTGCTAGGAGAGCCCCAGAGGTGTATGGAACAATCACCATCAGCGAGGGCTACAGCCTCGCCCGATGGCGCTATCTCGATCATGGAGAAAAACGACAGGCTGTTGGCTTGACGCACGTTACTAGTGTTGGGATTCATCAAGTCGACAACATGCATCTGGCCGATCTGGGACATGACAATGCTTGTGGTTGACATGCGGGGATGCATGCGCACGTAGGCGGCGCCGGCAGGAAAGGGGATGGGAGACATGGAGACCATGTTCTTCAAATCAAACACGTTGACGAAGGGATCCGGCATATAGTTACCCTGTTGCCGAAGAGAGTAGCCACATGTGACTATAAAATCATGTTGGGCGTCCATGTCATTGATGGCGGCAGTATGGGCGTTCCAGATCTTGAGGACTTGGAAACTGATGGAGTCGATAATGTGTACAGAGCCACTAGGCGTCGCGGCACAGATATTGCGACTACTCCTCCGCATGATCTTGTATTTATGTTCTGTCGACACCTAGAGGGGAAATGAGTGAGCACTTACTTAGTTCGCCGTGTAGGAATAGAAACAAGGCCTTTTTCACTGGCCCGAGGAGGTGGTGGACCAGAATTGGGACCAACTTACTTGTTTCGTCACCTCTCCTTTGACAGTGTCGATGACCAGCATCTTATCCTGCTCACCAGCTACCAGTATCTCGCCTGTCCCCTTGGAAGTAAAGCTCATACATCGCAACTCTTTCATATCTTCGTGCCTATAGTGGAGAGGCCGTAAGCTTGATGATGGTCCCCTTTAGGTGGATTCGGCAGTGTATTCCCACGTACCTAATAGACCACAATGGCATGCCGCGCCTACTGCGCATATGTACACTGCGAGCGCCGAGGGCGATGACGCCCTTATCGTTGAAGAGGATCTGGAGGACGCCGCCATCTTGAGAAGTATGGGCCTTGAAGGACGTGTACTGCTGAAGTTTGGCGCCGTAGAAGGAAGTAACCCTACCCTGTCAAGGTAATCGTCGGTCAGTCGTCGAGATCATTCGCAAAGGGACGGTAGGAGGAAGGTTTGGCTCTTTCATACGTATTCATTGCCCGTCCATAGTAGCTCTTGGGTGATATCGAAGGCCAGACACGTCACGGGTGTTGGTAAGGCGCGGATGCCTGGCGGCGGAAATGGTATGCGGGCAACCTAGAAAAAAAATAATAAGGATCACTATTAGCAATTATACCTTCCTAAGAGCGACAGTGATGTAAAAGTGCGTCAGGACAATCCATCAAGAGAGGTGACGCAGGACACAAGGTTATCACAATGAAGTATCAAACACAGACACGTACCTCGTCCCAGTCCCCATCCATGTTGCCGGTTGGTCATCATTGATGGAGGGATGACGGGCAAGATGGGGGCGGGGTTCCGCGGCGTCGAATGTGCGGTAATTGTGGCCGGAATATACTCGTAGATCGACTTTCAGTAGAAGAACAGAAAGACCAAAACGAGGCCGCGAGTGAGCGCTCGCGATGGTGGGACTTTCGCTCAATGGACCGCGGCGGTCCAGACAGAACTAAAGAATTTAGATAAGTACATATAAGTACCTTCCCACTTGAGGGTAGGTATTCATTACAGCATAGATGCCCCTCTATCTACCTGCCTATACATCCACTAAGGTTAAGTCATAGCGGGAGGCCCCCTCTATATCAAGTACTTAGCTACATGGTGCCTATAGCACTCTACATTGAGAATCACTGGCCACTACTATACTTACTTAGTACGTATCTATAGACAGTACCTACCAATTTCCATACAATTGAAATTCTTCAAAAGTATCAAGAATAAAAAGGGTTGTCTCTACATGGATTATTCTGCCTAATTTTTCGGTTGAATTTGCCTTATCTTTTGTCTTTCTAAAATAAAAATGTTTCTACCCCAGACTGCTCATTAATCCTGTCGTCGACGCAGGTTCGAACTATACATTGAGATTGATCCCCTTGTAGTCCCATGACACTACACCTCTAGCAAGTGCCTAATATATAACGACCTGCTTGGCATCTATATTTTACATCGCGTCTCTCAACCATCGGCATATCACGACAAAGAACAAAAGTCTGTATCGGAATTCATATTCTCATTTATAAAAAAAGATATACATCTAGCGCGCCCTTCACGTGAGAGCCGCGTTCCCAATCCACATGTGAGTATGTGTGTGTGTGTGTGTGTGTGTGATCAATCCAGTCTGTCTAAGGCATATAGAGCGTTTCGCTTCGGCCCACCTTCATTGTGCCATTCCCTTGGCACCACCATGTATAATTAAAAAATAGAAAACCCTGAAGGCGGAAGACCTACTGAGAAAATAGGTATATGCGTGCAAGTGTGTATCATGAATATGCCACCAATAGCGCCTTCGCTTTTTTTTCTTTAAACAACCGGTGCCGCCGCCTTGACGTCGTCCGTCGCCTCCGAGTCGTACTTCTTGAAGTTCTCGATGAAGAGGCCGCCGAGTTTCCGAACCTCCTGGCCGAAGCTGTCTGCACCTGCCGTCCAGGCCGTCTTAGGGTTCAGAAGCTCGGCCGGTACTCTAGGGCATGACTTGGGTACTTGCAGGTTGAACACCTCGTACGTCTCGTACTCGGCCTTGGCGAGCTCGCCCGAGTGGATGGCATCTAGGATGGCGCGTGTGTACTTCAATGGGCAACGCTTGCCACCGTGTACGTAACCGGCGCCGACCCAGCCCGTGTTGAGCAGCCAGGCATTAGCCTTGTGATGCTCGATCTTGTCTGCCAGCATCTTCGCGTAGCGCATCGGGTGGAGGGCCAAGAAGGGCTGGGCGAAGCAAGAAGAGAAGGTAGCCTGTGGCTCTGTGATGCCATCCTCGGTACCAGCCATCTTGGAGGTATATCCAGAGATGAAGTGGAACATGGTTTGCGCGCTGTTGAGCTTAGAGATAGGTGGCAGGACACCCCGAGCGTCGCAAGTCAGCAGGATAATATTGCTGGGGTGGTTCTCGGAAAGACAAGGGATCTTGGCGTTGCTGATGTACTCGATAGGGTACGCACTGCAGGGTAGGTCAGCGGCTACTCAAAAATCATTATACGGAGCAAGAGGACTCACCATCGAGTGTTCTCGGTGAGGGTGGAGTCGTCATAGTCAACCTCACGGGTTTCCTGGTCGAAGACGACGTTCTCGAGGACGGAACCGAATCGGATAGCATTGAAAATATCGGGCTCCTTCTCGGCCGAGAGACCAATGCACTTGGCGTAGCAGCCACCTTCGATGTTGAAGACACCGCGTTCACTCCAGCAGTGCTCGTCGTCGCCAATCAGAGAGCGGTTAGGGTCGGCAGAGAGTGTGGTCTTGCCAGTACCGGACAGACCGAAGAAGAGCGTGACGTCGCCATTCTTACCCTCATTGGCGGAGGAGTGAAGAGTCAAGACATTGTGCAAGATAGGCATCTCGTAGAACAAGACGGTGAAGACACCCTTCTTCATCTCACCAGCGTACTCAGTACCCAGGATAACCATTTCCTTCTCAGCAAAATTAATGGAGACGGAGGTACCCGAGGTCATGCCTTCAGTGTAGCGATTGGCGGGGAAAGTGCCGGCATTGTAGATGGTGTAGTCGGGGTGGAAATGCTCGAGCTCCTCACGGGGAGGGCGGATGAGCATGTTCCTCATGAATAAGGCATGATAGGCGCGAGCGCAGATGACACGCACGCGGATTCTGTACTTCTCGTCCCAGCCAGCGTAACCATCGACGACATAGATTCTCGTCCTCGTGTTCAAGTAGTCGATAGCACGTTCGCGGTTGATTTTCCAGACCTATGAAACCATCCCCATGTCAGTACAGATCATTTCAACCAAATTCAAACGCTTTCTATATGTGACGCAAATGGAAACATGGTCGCGAGTCATTGGCAAATCATAACATGAGAAGGGAGAGGACCCCGTAGAATGTGGGGGATGCAGAGGCGATCGGGGTCACAAGCCAGAGGTGGGTATGAAGACGCTTGGCAGCGTCTCGCCGCATATTTCCGCGAACCATGAGAAAGGCTTCTTGGATGACGCCACAAACAGGGGTCTTCCCCAGGATCGGTATCCAAAGACCAGTCTAGGCGAACGCTGGTTACCCGACAATTTCCCCAGACATTCCTAGTATGATGCCGAGATAGTGACTCATGTAATGGAATTTCGTTCTGACGTAAATCGTGCCTCATCACAATATTTGCCATAGCCGAGGTGAAAGATCGCCAAGGAGCTTGGTGAGACACGTGAGGATTGGAAAATGCGTATGTGGCATGCCAACCCACACAAGTCCGACAACAAACGGACGGGCAAAGGCTTTTACAAAAAAAGCTAGGTATTCAAAGTAGAAAAAGTAAGGATTTTTCTTACCTCCGGAGACATGGGCTTATTTACCGGTCCCCACCTGTGACGAGGTGGCATGTAAGTATGCAGTCATTCAAGGCTTATGAGAAGACTCAACTTACCAGATATCCTTCTCTGAGGACGCTTCTTTTACAATTCTCTTATCCGATGGTGAGCGACCTGTCTTCGCACCGGAGTAGGCCGTTAAGGCACCACTCGACGCGATGGCCGAACCCATTTCGTATACCTTGAGAGGATGTTAGAATGGTTGTTTCACATAGTCGCGTGCTTCATGTGTAGATTTGTCCTTACAAGAGCATCTTCGTACAAGGCAGCGACAGAGGGGTTGGGAATCTATGGGAAAGTTGTTAGCCAAACTATGCTCCAATTTGGTATTTTTCTAGCGACATACAATAGCGACTCTGTCGTAGTCGATGTGTGCTTTCTCATGGAGTTCCTCCTCTGCAACATGTATCAGTTAACCCCCAACAATACAAAAAAATCTCGGGCACAGTCTCATACCTAATTCTGTGTGTTCTCTCTCCTGTGATGGCCTTGAAAGAGTCAGTTGTCAACTTGGAGCTAAAAAAGTTCGGGAGAACGAGGTCGACTCACTCAAGACCACTAGGGTGGAGGGCGGTCTTGTTGACCTTGTTACTAGGAATCACTACCATCATACTGTCAGTGATTTTATGAAAATAGGAGAAGGGTGAGACTGGAAGGGGGGACAACGACAAGAACAAATGTTGGTGCTTACTTTTGTCGTCGTTTTTAAGGAGGGAATGGGATAGACCGGAGCTGAGCTGTTGAGACTTGGGACCTTTCACTGTAGGATCATGGTAAGGAGAAGCGGTTCTCTGGACGGGGTCAGGCATGGTTCTTAAGCTTCGCGAGACGGCAGTAGTCTGGGTAGTAGTCTGGGGTCGTCGGTTGGCGGTTGAACTCTTTACGGATAGTAACGGGGAGTTTCGTGCACGATAATATGGAGCATAAGACGAGATGTCGGCGGAGTGGACGTAGTTTAGGTAGCGACCCGGCCTAACTCTGGCACGGACCCGAGGATATATAGGAACGAGAAAAGAAACGAGAACAGGAACAAGAGCACCTGTGGAGCTCTTGACGACAATTCGAGACATTCCACTGGCCTACAAACGTCTTTGACATTGATGTGCCCGGCCACGAATTCAAATCGGAGCAAGCCACCTGGAGACCCCTGCATCATCGGGAAATGGTGACCATGACGGTACCTAGCTAGGACAATGAACTTCTTTGTCGTGTGTCTCTTGTCCAAGTATCGATCTAGACTAGTGTTTAGGTAGCATAGAGTAGTTTGAATAGGGCAATGGTTAGCGCAAGTCAGCGGCAACGGTAAGGCTAAGGGGGCGAGTGTGGATGTCGTTGGAGTGGAGGGGGTGGACTATGGACAGGACGGTACGGGGAGGGGTGTGTGAGGTTCGGCTCGGAAGGGCTGGCCCAAGATCGGACAAAATCGTAAAGGTTGATCACGACCCAAAATGTTAGAATGGCATTGCATTTCCTGGCATATGCCACACCCATTCGTCCATTTGCCAGCATTCTGCTAAGCAGGAATTGACCCGGTTCGGGTATAAGTCATGCAGGGGAGGGGGGGCAGGCCATGGTGGCCAGGTCACAGTCGGGGTTGGGTCACACCTCCGTGTTTTTCCATGATCCCAACTTCTCCAATTGTACCCATCACTCCATCAACCCCGAAACGTGGGTTAACCACTAGGGATCACTGCGGATTGTTTTCGTTGCATGGCGATCTTTGCATCGAGGAGACGTCGCGAATATGCAAGGTCCTTCCTTTGTTTGATTTGGACAATTAAATTTAGACTAGAACACCCTCCAAAGAGAATTCAACGGCTTCCAAGTTACTATCTTGCCCAAATTAATCCAGAAGGCCCGAGTATTGTTAGGCATTTGTGTAGATTGTCCTATCTACTACCCAGGTAGTAGACCATACTACGCTAGTAGTACTGTACTGTACATAGTAGGAACAGGAGCGATCCCTGCTCCTTGCTGACAGGTAAGGGGTAGACCTATTGTTATTGTGGTATTACCTATCAAGAAAGTCTGCCTACTAAATAATTTTGTAGTAATAGAACATCGGCGCCGGCGTTTCCACAATACTAGCCCGGTACACGTATAGTTACTAGTTGGAGAAACCGCGGGGTTGAGGGGTTAGTATTATTGGCTTTTATTCTAGATCATGAGATACACCACGTATTGCAAGTGATGATATTCCTTTTTTTTTTTTTTTTTTTTTTTTCTTCTTCTGTATTATACTATTTGGTACTTCCAGATACAACAGGAAAAAAGAATCGCTTCTTCATTCACATGTAAAAAACCATTAGCCACTCCACATTCAATAGACTACAAGAAAAAAAGTCGGTATTGAAATGCTACCAATTGGTGGCGGTGTTGTGTCACTTGGGCTGTTTCTGTACTTGGTTAAACTAATAAGCGTTTAGTGCGCTTGGTTAGACTTATAAGCGGCCAATCATATACGTCGGATCTCTCCTAGAGAAGCAAGATGATGTCTACTCTACCTAGGTAGTCTATCTACTATGTAAACCGTTGAAAATTCAGATCGAAAACGGGATATTTCTGGATTTCCCACTATTATTTGGTAATTATTGTCGTATTGCAACGGCCAAGTGACTTGAATAGGATGAATGTGCATAACTAGGTCAAGTTTGTCGTTTCCTACCTAGGTTAGGCATATTACTTCATGATGTCAATACATTCTAGCTGACGGTATTTCAGTCGATCCCAGACTCAAAGTCCGGCCTTGTATTGTTAGTTAATTATTCTTGTGATATATTGTAGTGTTGTCAGTCTTGTAGAACCCCAGCCTAGAGTTGATAACGTAGCACAAATTACAGTATCACACCGATTATCCCATTACTGATCCCATCTTGCATTGATGGTAACCCGATTTTCGCCTAGGCGCTGTCCAACCAAAGGCCAAGGATGCTGTGCCTCGTTGTGGCGCATCCCGGAGCACCGCATTGCGTCCTGTTATCCACGCTACACTGACAGGCTGCACTGAGCCTCTCTGTATTGTAGATCTTTTAGGTACGTACCGTTTCTTGTTAGACGTTGTCTTGTCCCGTAACTGGCCGATGGACTGGCTATTCTGGCCTTCCGAGTTTCCCCGACTTTCTGGGGAACACTTCTCTCCGGCCGCAAACAACGAGGACAGGGAATTCATTGACCAGGATTAGGTACCGGCCCGGTTCTTGGGGATTGTGCGAATTAGCGCCTTGGGGCTTTGGCTAGGCGCATTTACGTAAACGTCCAGTCTAGTCCATCCGTTGTCAACACCATCGTGACATTCTATTTTTTTTCTCATAGTATTAGTTTCATTTCGGGCCGTGCATGCGGCTAGGTTTCTAGTAAAAAAAAATTATCACTCGTTCATATGACCAATCTCTTTCGTAAAACCCCTGGCGCGAAGTCACGATGTCCTAAAAGCCTTACTGACGCCTTAGTAGTTCCGGGGAGCTATCGTCTACACTATTAGTGTGATATTGTGAGGCTGCAACACTTCGTAGCCGGCGTAGTGCCAAGCGCTCCTTCTAGTACGCTAACAAGCTGAGGCGAGGATTTCGGACAGATCCGGAATCCAAACCAGTATTTTGGATCTTATCTACAAGGGTCTAGACTTGTTCCAAGATAACAGCTATTATCAGCTAACGGAATACAGCCATGGTACTAAACATCATCTTTCGTTATCGGGTAGAGGAATGACACATTGTAGATAACATCTTATAGTGTGGGTTTGAGCCCGGGCTCGGTCTTGTAGCTTCTTTTTCTTCGGATAGCACAATTAACAGTAATCTTCAGGCCGACGAATCCAGTATAAAAGGGCTAGGGTCTAGATTCGGCCCTTAAGACATCTTGCAATCAATCATACGTAAGCTGCCGGCGAGTCTGGTCTAGGTCAACCATGTGGCTAATACACTAACATTCGACGCCACATCTACAATTCGAAGCCAGGTCTATATTTGAATGATATGGAAGGGGGTTCAATCTGAAACTCCTGAAGTTCGGGGTGAAACCCAATTGAAGATTTTACATAGGAGGTTGAATAAGACAGGAGAGTAATACAAAAACACATCAACTAGGTTGGGTACGTAAGGGGGCGAGAGGGAGGGGATTGGAAAAGAAGGTAAGGAAGTGCCATAATCCGGACCCTAATCGCTTAGTGGAATGTGTATTTATTTAGATAAAGATTTCACAATGTCTTACGACTCTGTTATGGCGCCGCTCTCGACATTGAAGATAACAAAGAAAAGAGTGCCGAGTCAACCGAAACCATACGCCTACTTCCTGACAACTTATTAGCTACCTGGGTAGACTTTTTTTTATCTCCCATTTACTAGCAAAGCTATAGAAAGCCATTATTCAACTAGCCGGTGTAGCCTTTTCTATGCAGGTCGGCGGCTTGAAAGCCCCTAAAGTTAACGCCTATGTCCTCAAACCGTGCTTTACTATTTCTCAAGTTGAACTTGGTTTAGACAGCTGCTATTCGTCAACGTGGTTCACACCCCATAGCTCGCTGCATTATAATGACTCCTCGCAGTTGTCTACCGCCTTAATATGTGATTAGTCACATACATAACTGTTCAGCACCAAGAGCCAATGATGTCCAGTCGAAGAGCACAAACCGACTACACATTGTAGTCTTGTATGTGGCCATATGGTTTAGAGACCCTCTTAGTTTCCCTACTCTCTTCTCTATACGATATCGAAAATCAACATCATCCTTAAAGCTATCGAGAGGGAATTCTTAGTTTTTAATCGAATCACGACATACTGCAAGTATCTTGCTACTGAAATTCCATTAGTGTAGTTTTACATTATTCCACGCTAAAACATAAGGTTTTATCCGAGTGAATATCCGCGTTGGTTCTAACTTACATTGTAAACAAGGGTCGAAGGTAAGGGGATATAATTCCCAACTATCATGACCAACTTCGGTTTTCAACTAAGAGAACTACAAATTGATTTGCTTATACTAAAATTATCGGGATGTTTGCTGAATCTCTCACTTGATCTATTTTGTTGCTAACCTCTACGTCCAAAGTTTTCCGCATTATACAACGTAGTACTTGTACTTCGAGGACTTGTCTCGCGAGAGAAGGGATAACTCATCATCCAACAATGCTGATACACGTTGTCCGCCAGCTGTCAATGATTGTCACCTGTTGTGATACGCAATCAATTCCCTAGAATTTCGCGGTATGTTTCCCTCCCGATATGAAAGGCCCCTCCAACAATCATCCGGCCAATTTTACATGGCCAATAACCGGACTCAATTTCGTTGGACCTATTGAGCCTGTCCTACTCACAGTTATGATAGCCGCACAGGACTCGGTGAGTGACTCTGACCAACCTAATAGCTCTCCTATCTATATGAAGTCAATAGTTCCCCAGCACACAATCGAGCTTTCTTTGAGAGAAACCTATCACTTCCCAACTCCTCACATTGGAACCATCGCGGCTATATCTTTCTAAATTTTCAACGCCAATATCAAATATTCAAGACACCCTGGGGTGGCATCTCGCCATTCTCTTCATAAGTATTGTCTCTTTGCCAAAATATCAACTGCAAACCCTACGGCTCCAATCATCTTGGCGATCACCAACGAGGCGAAAACCCCCTGAAAAGGACCGTCTCGCTCTTATTAGTCACGCTTTAAACCAATTCGAAAATGTGTAGTGAAAGGACAACATACATCACTTGCAGGGATGGCTGCACTAGGCTCAAAACTCGTAGCATCTTTTCAAGGTGCGAGAAGTCCTATATGGAACCTCGGGAGAAATGCGTCAAGGAGAAAGCGGAAAAGGTGCAACGGGGAAACAAGCTCTGTAACAAATGCGAACGTCGGGAATACTAGCCGGGAGGCCCTGGGGCGGTCGTGCACACTCATAACTCTCCAAGACGGCTGCCGTAGAAAGAGGGTGAGATTTGGTGTTTGCTATTGGTTGCGCTGAGTTTGTGGTGCCTGTCGTCGGAATTTTCTCTGCCTTTCCCCCCTTTCATATTTTCACATATTGCCTCTTGTCCTAGTTCTAGTGCGGGCGTCTTGGAGCTTTCCTAGAGAAATCTCATTATGTTTGGGGGAGCTCAGGCTGAGTGTCAACATGGCTTAAGAGCTGGTTTTGAGGGCTCGTGGATTATGGACACGCTCGCTTTTTATTCTAGCTTTACTGCTTGCCGCTCTTTGAATACTCGTTTCCGAATACACCTCTTTTCCTGTGATGAGTCCCGTCGATAAGGGGACGTGGTTTGGTTAAGTATATTCCGGCCAACCTACCTGGGTAGGTACTTATCAACCTAAATGACACAAAGGCCTGTCATAGCCATGATTGGATATTACCCTGGCTGACCATCATCGTCACTTAAAGCGATGAAAATCAATTAAGCACAGTATTGGCTTGCCATTTCCGATTTTCTGTCACATTCAGCCCAGCTCCAACGACATACTTAGAGCCACCCATCCTGATTACATCTGTACAACTTCCACATTTGTAGGAACATTGCCCCGTATTGCCCGACTATAAGGGCAAACTTCCCTGGCCTTGTCGACAATTTTCCCAATCTGGTTCTTCTCCAAGCCCCGAATGCTAACCTTCATATCAACACGAATGCCCATGTCAAGCTTCTTCATGTCGCCAACAAGATGCACCGTCGTCGAGACGACGCTATCTTCAGAGTTCGTCGGCATCTTAAGCTTTAACGACGCCGCGGAAGCATTCATAGCCGACTGGAAACACGCGCCGTACCCGGCCGCGAAGAGTTCCTCCGGATTCGTCTTGCCCTTATCGCCGGCACCGCCGAGCGCTTTTGCCATTGTGAGGCCGATTCGTAAGTCATCGCCTTCGACAGTTCTAGACATCAACACATTTATTTAGCCTTTTTTTCAGTTGTAATGTAGTGCTCGTCACCGAAAACTGCCCTTTGAATCGGAAGAAAGCCGCTTATAGGAGTGGTTGATTGGACGTACCCGGTGCGAGCTCCTTTGACACTAGCATGTGCAGAGTAGAGAATGGGTGCAGTTTCCGTGTTCAAGAGCCGTCTTCCGATTCCGCGCTCCGCCGCTAATATCCGGGGCGCGCGTCGTGCGGTACCAAGAAGGGGTTGAAGAGACCGTGCAGATGCCATGGCCGATTGTCCCAGTCGTGATTAGTATGTAGTATCTAAGTCATCAACTCAATTGAGGGATCCGAGGAGAAAACCTGACTTTTATGCTTGTTTCCGCAATTATTACCATACCTTTCTAGGGAATTGATGGTAATCATGTAAGCGTCATGGAGCGATATAGTTCAGTGTGACGTCGAAGACACGATCCAGCGGGTAAATCCACTCACTACCGATTACGAGCTATATATATCTACATATTTGCTTATGAGCCGTCTCCTATACAATTTCTCGCGTACCTGACTATTTTCCTTTCGACGTTTGGGAGAGAATGGCATTGGATTTCGAACCTGATATGGATTCTCCTTAGGTATAGACAACCAATTGATATTAGATATGACGTTTTCTGAAGGCCTACTCGGAGGGGACATGCGATGTAGAAAAGAGAGAGAAAGAAAGGGGGACAACTTGGGCCATGACGGGCACTAGGAACTTAGGAGCGCATAGTTAAATGGTTACAATGGGGATCCGAAGAAATATGAAAGTAAGACAAGGGTGTGATAAAAACATGGTATGAATCGTTCCAAGCAGACTCTTGAATAATCTATATACATGCATTCAGGGCTATCCCCTACACCAAAGGAGCCTGAAGTGGGCTGGGTATATATATCTCTAACGAAACAAACGCTCCCCGAACGCCAAAATGCGCGACAAACGGCTCACTTGAGAAGCCATTCACACCTTCATTCCTACGTCCGTACGAAATCTGGTAGCCTTAATTGCCCGCAAACCCAAGAGATACTCTCTCCCCATTCGGGCGTCAATAAAACCGGAGAACGGGACCTGGGTGGGAGGAGTTGCATAGCTTTCCAGATACCGATGGCTAACCTCCTTCCTAGCTCCTTCGCCCACCAGTACTCGTTTCCGGCACGCTCGATTAGCACAGCCCAGTGCATGAGGATGAGCAGAGCCATGGGATCAAAGGCCTTGACGGCCGCTGCGAAGTCTGGCCCCGCACCACCCGGGAACACGAAGCAGAAACCGCGCAGAATTGCGCGCTGTTCCTCGGCAAAACAATGCTGGAGCAACCCAACGGCGACCGTCCACGGCGTCGCAAGCGTCACAGAAGTCGTTGAGACTGTGTCACTGAGCGGAGTGGTAGCGGCGGCCCACGATGTGGAAGTCGTCGAGACCGTGTCGTTGAGCGAAGAAGTCGCGACGCTTAGCTCGTCGCTCGGTGTAGGCGTTGTTCCCCGGTATCGAGAGCTGTGGTACAGCTCATTGAGACCATAGACGCGAGAGAGCGCAATCCGCGTGTCCGGTGGCAGTGCGACGGCTGATGCGAGCCCGTAGTTTAGATATGCGCGAATGGGAACGGGACTGTCGAGAAGTCCCTGAAAATCAGTTTTCGCAATATTGACTTAAATATAAAGTGTTAGTAACATTGTTCATAGGCGCATGGTACCGCTTTTGGTGGTATGTAGCGCTGCCAAGATGCAGGTCTAGCTAGAACTGGAGACGCGGGCTTTATACTGGTCAGAACAAACTCACCACTCCCGTTCAAGAGGTCGAAAGCAACGGCTACCGTGGACAATGTGTTAAGCTCGTTGCCCTCGGAAAAATTACATTGAGAAAATGCGATGTTAATAAAAGCCGTCATGCTGGAGTATATGTAGAGCACATGATGGGTTGTTGGGTCCATCTTTCCTAACTGTATCCGAAACGAGCGGCTTGCTCTATCGTCTTAGCCATCGAGGTCAGTTTCTGGGGCCAATTGAGCAGAGCAGTACAGGTGTTCAGGTGCGTCGAGGCATAGGTATCCGTCGCCACGCCTTAAAACGGGTTGGCTATCACTTACAGAGCTCCATCGCTATATTAAAATACCCTCTCGCTTCCGGTTCTGAAGTCATCGTAGACCTCTGCAAAGCCGCTGCAACAAAAATACCATTCAACAGGAAGTCGTGGCGCAAAGCTTCTTGGGGCATGATGAATCGCATGTAATGGTGATCTTCCGGCGTGCTGCAGAGGCTTTCGTAAGTGGTCGTCGACCAGTAATGCATCAACTCGAGTTCTAGCATCCTACGACATTCCTTCATCACCAGACCGCCTGGCTCGGTCAAGCCGCACTCTTCCGAACTGCGGCCGGATGAAGATTTCCTTGATTGCGCCAGCGCCGTTGACTTGTCGCCCTTTGCCCAGGCATATTCGCATTTTGCATTCCGCAGAGTGCAGTTGTTACAAGGCGGGCCCGATTCGTCACACTATCATCAAGAGAAATCTTAGCCCCCCTGTTCAAATCGGTAAGATCCGCGTTGGCATCGTGCCATTCTTTGTGTCGGAGACTTCAGACGGCTCATGGGCCATCGGACGAGGAAGCGTACCTTAGTATGCCACTTTTTACAATTCAAGCATCCGCGTCGCGACTTTTTGTGAGATCTTCTCTGCTGCATCATGACTGTTGTTGCTGAATGGCGTTGTCCAAACAGTCCGGAACAGAAAGGCAGACGTTTGGTACAAATGTAAGCGAAATGAGAGCTTATCAGCTTTTGTAATCAAGACCACTGCTCAGCATCCCCCCTTTTTAATAGGAAGATGACCTTGTAGGTAGAAGATCACCGACCAGTTTCAAGCGTAATCACTGAATCGAGTTTGGGTGCTGCGCCGCACTTGTAAGGCCGGCCTATCGGTAAGGTTAGTTCTTATACCTGAATCACAGTGAATCACGATTGGCACAATTGATTAAAGAGGCTGAGCAATGCCCATGTGGCTTGTCCCTGGCGGGCATCACCATTATTGGCCGGTTACCGGCAGTGATGTACTTTGCATAGGTAGTATAGTGTAGTACATGTAGTGTTGCCATCACATTTCCATTCTTACGTCAGAATAAAGTGACATCGGGGATCATACGAGATGAGTTGTTCTTGATTCTCGATTCTTCTTCTTTTCCCTTTCCGTCTATATACATATAAGATTGATAGGCTAACGGATCGCAACGTGATGCCACGGCTTTGCACCGCTGTAAATAGTCTGCCGCATATAATACAAGTTGTGCTCAATCCTAAGAACTACAGTACTAGTACATCCATTTTGGCACCTTTGGGGAGAAGGATCAGTCTAAGTTTGGCAGCAACAGGGGCCTTTACTTACTAGAACAAGTTACTCTGGGGCCAAGATAGTCTCCAAACCTAAGCCAAGCCCCGAGTCGCTAAGTCCCATGATAAGTGAGGGTGAGCATTGCATCACTCTGCGCCGGACTGTTGTTACATGCCGCAACATCTGACCGATTTATGCCCAATCTGACGACAGGACGCAACTACTAGTAGTCTAGCGCATCTCATAGTACTTTGCGTGAAAAGGAACACGTGATTAAATGATGCTCGGAGTACCAGTATACTGATAAATCCGACGAAGAGTAGTAGTACCTAGCATAGGTCAAGTTCCATGAATAGGGAACCTCCCCCCACTGTTCATGACGGGCTGAACGGGATCTTCCCGCCAGCTTGCCCATCCTACAATGCACATATTGGTGCCGCCTCGGAGCTCGACCCGGTGGGCACTAATTAAAGCGTCATCCCACATTTCAAAACCGACGCCGCTCATCCCTATTGACCAAGGAGGAATTATGCGTGAGGTCAGACAACTCGCTGATAAACTCCCCGCAATCTCGGTAAAAGTTACAGGATCAGGGGTCGGGTAATCAACTCGAGGATATCTTGTTCATGCTGTTTCAAGCGACGCACATATCGGGCAAATAAAACAATACAAAACTAGTTTTAGTTAGCGTTTGTATATCGATAGCGCGCCCTCTTCTTTTCCCTATATATGCCACCACTGTCTTACTTCTAAGACACATAGAAGGGAGAAGATTTTCTAAAGCCTATCACAGCGCCCTTAGAGCTTAGGTAAGTGTAGAGTAATTGTGGAAATCACGAATAATTATATTAAACGAAGTCCCGAGGAAACAATCGTGAAAACCACTTCCACAGCCCACCATAGCCCAAGATATGAGTCAACAAAGCCAAAGTAGCCTGGTTTACTCGGTGTTAACACCGTCATCACATGAAAAGGGAGAAGCTTCGGCTAGAGAAAAAAAAAATCGCATGCAACCCGACCGAAGTAAGAGTGGTTCAGAAATGTATCAAAGAGGAGAGCTCCATGCCTAAGCAAATAATTGTTCACAAGTACCAAAACAATAACGATCAGTCCAACTCATAAAAAACAGATCCAAGGCGGCACTTGAGGAGGGAAGTTTCAACCTTGATATGAGTATGTGAACTATTCAACGGTTGACTGACCACATGGTATTTCGTAGTACCACCTTGAGTGAGCAATATGTATGCTGTTGTACTGTCGTGAGACGATAGCAAATAGCGGTTTAGGAAAGATACGGGAAATTATGGAATGGCTTTTTGGAAGTCGTTTTCTAGCATATCGCCATCACAATTTCTAAAAGATTGAGAAGGTAACGCTAATCCGCGCCCCATTTGCTCTTATGCATGTCAACCTAATAAAAATATTTTTATATGAAGGTTTCAATATATATGTTTCTCATTTCTAACAAGCCCTACCAGAGTTTCTTCTCATTTAAGCAAATCTAGTCAATTCTGTAGTCTTGTTTAGTGAGAATATACATTTATATTTGTCTAGAAATAGTCCACGTTGCTTAGATTTTTATATTGAAAGGGTTTTCTCCCCTTTTGCTATTCCGGAGATTCAAGAATAGGTATACTTGTGGAGCTGATCGTGGTCCCGGAAGCAATGACATGTTGGGCAGCACCAGGTTGCATTCTTTCCTTGGAGCAAGTTAAACGGATAACAGGCAACTTCGTTTTGTGTTGTTTAATTCTATATATTTCCTAAGAACTGCGATCATATTCGTCGCACGCATTAGCTTCCGGTAGCCTCAGACTCCAACATAGGAAAGATTTAATGTCTCGGTGCTAGAATCTAGCTAATTCAGCCCCTGCCTCGCTATAAGACATAGCTGCAAGACTGACTACAATAAGTGAGGCAAGTCGGTATATGGAAACTCCGGCTACCAATGTATTATGTATGTATAAACCTCAAACCTCTGGGCAATTTCCGGGGGCTTCAGAAGAAATTAAAGGACCTTTGGCACCTTAGAAGATTATTCATAAATCGGAGTCATATTCTAAACCCTACACGGTAGCTCTTGTTATATTATTGTAATATATCTCTTTTACGACTAACTCTATGATATTTTCTTTCAAACTAGACTACTAGCGTTTTCAACTAACGGAGGTAATCACCTAGCAATTACCTTGTTTGCGATTCAATACTCAAGCTCGGCCAGAGACTTTTATATATAGTGATAAATATTGTGTTGTGTTTGTAGGTAGAGACAGGGACCTTAACTTCGAACAGCCTAAACGGCTTCGATAATCTATAAGGCCATACGCGTCTTACTCCATTCTGGCCTTTCAGCCGACAAGGGACTAAATGCTGGCTATACGTCTTCCTTAGACTGTTGTCTGAACTATCTTAGATTGAATGAAATACATGTGCTTTTTAGCGAGGGTTTAGACCCAGGGAAAATCGTAGCGGAAATTAGACCTCGGCTTTTTAAGGACTTTATAACAAGGTTTTCTATTACACAGGTGATTGTTGCACAGACGCGGATATATATCCCATTAATGCCACCATGAAATCAATGGTGTCGTTTTTTTCGTTGCAGAGAGAAGGACAGTTAGAGCGTCACCTGGACGAACATAAGCGAGCTATGTACTACTACATCGTCGGGTAGGGTGGGTGAATAACTTTTTAATATGAAAATAAAGTAAAAAGCAATGCTAGGCTTTACCTATCTTGTACGTACATATATTAATATGGTGGACCATGAATAGAATAAAACTTGAAAATCAGGTCACCGATTTCTTTGATGGGATTTTTATTAGGTTTCTTACCACGCCTGGGTCATTTGTCCAAGGTAGATCCTTCAACCTATAAGTCAAGAGATCTCACCGACTAGCTGACGACACGAAATAACTTATGAAACTTTTAAGAAATATTTGACAGACCACATAAACCTGTCAAATTAGTATCTCAAATACTTAATTATTATTGTAAGATAAGATTGAGTATTTCACGCATAAAAGTTCGTCGCTTCTACTCCTCCAGCACACCATTGAAGGCCTTGAAAACGAGCAGCCGTACTCGATAACACACATGCCTATGTAGGATATCGGGGCAGACATCACTTCGAACTCTACGATTATGCTGGGTAATGTATAGTAGAAGCAGGGATCTCTCCGTCCACTAGCGCTCCCGATGAGGGGTTACCGTCCTTTACATACCGGCGAGTCAACTACCAGGTACTAATCACGCTTTCTGCTTGTGGGTACGAACACACTAATTGGAAGATTCGATTGACAGGGATGTTGTTAAATTAGCTTAGTGCATTGTACATACACCACACACTAAAGGTTGTGGTTTTCATGTACTATCTAGGTAGTATAACATAGAAATACACGCACGCTCACACACACATATATATAACCCTTTTTAGATTATTTTAGCTAGCTGATTTCCTGTACACCTTTTGTAGTATTCTCTCGAGGTAGTGGTCGTGCGGGCATCTTCTGCAAACATATACTTCGTACTCTAGCCGATTTTGGTTTCTTGGGAATTAATGTGTTATGAGCTAGACCTCCTATCTTTATCACAACCTTGACTGCCTATCTATATTGCCTCGCTACCTGTCACACCTTCTAACAAGGAGGGTATTTTATATATATAAGCAAAGGACGTCAGTTTAGTCAGTATTACGCTCTTTGCATTGATGATAAGTATTCATTACACCCCATACCTGGGCCATGACACTACCCTTAGTATGCCTTACTGGTTCGAAGTTACGACTTTATGGCAAAGAACCTAGTAATTGATACGCATAGAAGCCTACCCCCTACGCAAGAAGTATGCTTAGTTATGACGTAAGAAATCGGTTGTAAAGGTAGGATTGTGAGTGAATATGTTTATGCACTACTTTGTAAGCTATCTGTATGGCATATGAAGAGTAGAAAGAAGGTGATATAAAGATCCCTGATATAGAAACACGTGGCAGTCTATTAGTGTGCCTCACTAGACATACCTAGTAGAGTTCTTTGACATTGCTTACTAAGTACAACAATTACTAAGTGAGGTCCGGATTCTGAATAACCGGTGCGTCACAAGGCGGGGAAGCATGGCTTTAAAAACCTCCATATGTACTAGGTACCTAGGTTAGATACCTAGTCCGGTCTACATGTATGTACATGTAGATATATGTCATCGCCTGTAACCTAGACTCCATACCCATGTGTGGGTATTGATATAAGAGGTATGGAGGATATTCCCTCCATATAATCGTTCCCGTCGTTTAGACCCGACATAGGCGTCTGATTATAGTATTGCATATTATACTAAGAAATGGGACTTCTAGCAGATTTATGCTGCTAAAGAGTTGGAGCACCCTACATGGACCTCCAGTTAAGTACTTAATCCGCTAGGCCCCTTGCATTATCTACACTCTTCCGTGAGTGAGATACCATAGGTAGGTAGGTTAGGGCTACGCAAGTGTTTTGGTTTAGACAACTCTCTGCCTCGAAATTAGCAGCGCCTTTTTCTGGTTATTATAATTTACAGTCAATATTGGCCGGCTTTCTCACCCAATGCTTTCTAACTTGGGTAGCTGAGAACCATTCGAAGCACCCTCGGAATCTGCGGTGGCGATATTGTAGCGACAGCGACACCGATTCGGTGGTCCGGGGCTGAATTCGCAATGCACTCTGCGTTTGGAAGCCCCGAAGCGCCTGCGCCCAAGAGTGAGGAGCGAAGGAGCGAAGGGGGTGAAAAATCCGAGACCTCTAAACCGTCTTCGTTCGAGGCTCCTCTGAGGCCTAAGCGGCAACAGGTCGCTCGAGCTTGTGATTCGTAAGCTCATCCCCCGAAGTCATTATAGCTAATCATCTCCTCTGACCGACTTTAGATGCCGGATGCACCGTATTAAATGCGATAATAATGTACCCTGCAAGTTAGTACATGGAGTGTTGTTCCTACTCTAGTTCGGGACTAAATACGTGCGATGGCTCTGCCGTCTTCGGCCTGCTCTGAACGACCGTCAGATATCAAAATACTGGCTTAGAATTTACTAGACTAACACACCATTACCTTGACAGGAATTGTATGAGCAGGGGGGAACAGTGTATAAACAAGAGTCCTGGAGAAAGACGCACATTACCCCAGGCCTATCGGTAAGTCATCGTATTAAGGCTATGAAACAGGGTGCGTTAAATTCTCTGACGCAGCACAGAGAGATTGATAGGCTGAAGCAAAAGATCAAAGAACTCGAGGAACAGCTGGAAAAGGAGCGCACCAAGCCGCTCGTCTCTACATCCGTACCGCCACAGCCATTTGCCCTGACACCTCCTAGCTCGGACTCTACACCAGCGCCGGACTCTGTCGGCATCTCCCATAATGTCGTCTGCGGGAGCCAACTGGTATGGGGTGGCGTCATGACTAGTACCGGACAGTCGTCGCGAAAGACATGGTATGGGCCATCCTCTCTCTTTTACTACATTAACCGAATGAACACATATCTATCGGCCATTTTTCAACAACTACATCCGGACGACCTAATACAGTTGAAGTCGGTTGCAAAGACATTTGCTACCCCGGATTGCAATCTGGCAGAGGATGACGATAAAGAAGATGCCAAGGATGCTAGCCAAACAGTTTCAAATGAGGCTTACCTGACACCCACTCAAGAAGAGTACTTCCTGAATTTATATTGGCAGTCGTATCATCCTGCATTGGCGATCCTTGACGAGTCCGAGTTCAAAAAACATTACCGGTCACTCGCAACAAAACCAGGACAGCCGCGTAAGCCTTCGCCTCTCGTTGACATCGTCATTGCTGTGAGCATGCAAGTGGGCATGGCTGTGGCCCAGCGAAACAGCTCGAGAGTACTACCGGCGACGGAAGTAGGCAAAGATGATCCTAGTATAGCTGGAAGACTGTACTACCGTCGATGCCAACGTTTACTGTATAACGAACAGGAAGCGCCGACCCTCATGACGGTACAATGCCACATACTCTCAGCAATGTACACCTGCTTTGCGGCCTTCCAAAATATGTGTCACATCGCCTTATCCCTCGCGGTCCGATCAGCTCATATGATTGGGTTACATACCGAGCCACCTGCTGATTTACCAATTGCCACTCAAGAGCTGCATAGACGGGTATGGTGGACTTTGTATGCTTTCGAGAGCAAAGTGTGTATGAAGCTGGGGCGTCCATTCCACGCAGATGGGGATCCGACATCATGTGACCTGCTAGCTCATGACCAGGAGGCGGCGATCCTCGCGGGCTCGGATTTTACCAGTCTCAGCGAGAATGCCACCTGGCTCACATACACTCTATATCACGTCAAATTAGTGCAAGCCGCACGAAGGGTACATACAGCGTTCTATGACAGGTACTCAAATTTCTACAGTGGCAACACCGGGCAGGTCATTTATGACGATCCGCCGGCATTAGAGCGGTATGCTGAGTACCTCTCCACTGTGATGAAGCCTCTAGACGATTGGGCTGAATCAGTACCCGATGTGCTCAAAACCAAGCGCTCGGGCGACGGCCGACCTTTCTCTATCGATCGATCGCCGATTGTCGTGGAGCAGTTTGTACCTCCCTGGTTACAACGACAGCGCTTACTTCTCGAGCTACTTTACCATGTCGTTAAAACGAACCTTTACAGGCCATTTATCTGCTTCCCATCTACGGTGACGGAATCCCAACCATTGGGAAGCATGTGTCTATCTCACGCTGCCTCCGCGGCGGAGCACAGTGTCGCCCTGACCCAAATCTTTCATCACGTTGTGACGAACACTGATCTCCTCGTTGGCTGGCATGAGCCTTTCCAATGGCAGTGGAACGGTGCTCTCACGCTCGCCGGTTACCTATTCGCGTGTCCAACCAGCGACATAGCACCATCCGTTCGCGAGGCGATTGATTTATCAATAGCTGTGTTTGAGGATTTTGGACGCAGCTTCGGCACATCTCTAGGCGCAGCTACGCTGATGCGTGACCTGGCGATAAAAATCGATTTTCTTGCCGAACTTGTGCGCGGAAGTAATCCGCAGGCCGCAGCACTGCCGAACGCACAAGACCCGCCGACCGATCAGTTCGCTGCCCAGGCTGAAGTTGTACCTTCGGCGAATGATATTACCTTCACTCAGGACCTGTTCGCTGGATCTATGGATATGAATATGGCGTATACTGTTGACAATTCAGGCGACCTAGATATGCTATGGCCGCCGATTGAAAACGTACCCGACCAGTGGTGGGTTTATAATCAACCACTTGTACCTAACAGATTTGGGGAACGGTTTCAAGGATAACCGCGAACCCTATATGCGCAAGTGCATATACCAAAATAAAAAGCCCCATTATTTACAGCACTCGTTCATATCGAGATTCGGAGGGCCTTATGACAAAATAGTTGGGATTGAGTTTCATGGTTGTGCCGTATTGGAGAGGGTAAAGCGATGGAAGGGCATGATCTATATCTAAGGCTTGGCTGTGGTGCATAAAAACTCGAGTTGAATTTAACAAAACACAAAAAAAAACAAAAAAACCTTGAGGATCCTAGAGGGCTAGCTATTCGTTTCTTACGCAAGGGGTTCTGGTATACTAGGGAGGGGTCTAACGTTTCACGACGGAATTATTCAACATTAAGATTGGATTCAAATCAAGGAAATACGGCTCGAATGAAATAGGGGAATATAAATGACTACCCTAACCGATGTTATAAGTATATGCAGACAGTCATGACGATTGGTTAGCATATGCTTATGTTGCCCCTTTCTCCTGTATACAGCAGCTGGCAGCGGGTGGCAAGATTCCGACCAACCACTTGAACCGCATCTTATTTGGATGAATTTTCTCTACCGGCTTGACATTGCCCTTGTGATAAGCTCATGTCCCCTTATTCCTAGTAAACAAAGCTTTAGAGAGAAAGGAATGGAAAAACTTAAGCTATAGTATTTCGTAATTATTCTTACGAAATGGCATAACTATAAAAGCAACTTGTTGTATTATAAGATTTCGAACACAACACTTCGACCGAAATCGGGTCGGGTCTAAAAAATGCCGGCTCTAACCAAAGCTCAGAAGAAGCTGGCCCAAGCGGCAGAAGACTCTTTCAATCGTACGTACGCCGTTCAGTTTGGCGAGGAGAGATGGCAGCAGACGCTGTATCCAACACTTAGGGCACCTACGCGGTACGCCGCTCTCACCAATCGCCTTGCCGTAACCGACTTAGACGCCATCTTCTCCCAAGAGCAGGCCGCGAAACTGCAGGCCATCGAATTTCCTAGGGATTCAGACCTCTCTAACTCAAAGCCCCTTTTGTCGTTCCAATGGAATATCTCAGAGGCAGACGCAGAGGCGACCTTTCCTCCACCACAGCCTAACTCGTCGAGCAGTCTCATGACGCACTGGAACTTGGATGCCGCGTCGCTGCTCGCGGTGAACATTTTAGATCCTAAACCAGGCGATAAGGTCTTCGATCTTTGCGCAGCACCGGGAGGAAAGAGCGTAGCATTAGCGCAGTTTCTTCGCCCGGATAATTATGACGACGCTTCACCTACATTAGGCGGCGGTTGTCTTCATAGCAACGAGGTCAATACTGGGCGGAATAAGCGGCTCGCCTCGAATCTGCAGTCTTACTTACCCGCGGCCTTGTTCAAGACAGGCGAGGTGAAGGTTCTGAAGCTTGACGGAACCGAGCCCTTCTCAGTGCAGACGCTACCACACGGCCCAGGCGGCTACGACAAGGTCTTGCTGGATGCGCCGTGTTCGAGCGAACGGCATGTCATCCACGCGCACGAGAAGGCGAAAAAAAGCGGCAGGCTAGCCGACGAGATGACATCGTGGCGCTCGGGCCAGTCGAAGAAGATGGCCAAAACCCAAGTTGCTCTGCTCATGACCGCTCTCAAAGCCGTCCGCGTTGGTGGGCGTGTACTCTACGCTACTTGTTCGTTAAGTAATGACGAGAACGATAGCGTCATCGAGAAAGGCATGGAACTGGTTCAAAAGGAACGCAAGAAGTCGGGCATCAAATGGGACTTTGCTGTGCGCAGTAGTGACCTCACCGCCAAAGGGCTCGCGGAATGGGCGGAGCCGACAAAACATGGCTGGCTGGTCCTTCCAGATCACCCCTCATGTGGGAAATGGGGACCACTGTTCTTTGCGCTTCTTGAAAAGGTAGAGGCGTGATAGTGAGCTTGGAATGAAGAAAATTATCTAGCAGGCTCCCTCCTATGCGTTGCAACGACGAAATCAACATCGATTCGTCGTGAAGGATCGCTATCCGGAGCGGATAAATGGAAGCCTCAAGCTCGTTCAATTATCGCACTCTTGTAGTTGAACCTGGTATCAACGATGACGGACTATGATAGTGCCAGAAGCATCGGGAGCCGTCGTTCGGTTTAAGCCTAGCTTGACTAACTATGTTGTCCATGAGTACGATATGTCTACCATCTACAGCCACCATGTCCTAAACGACGGCGGAGTTTTGGCAATTATGAAATGTCCCTCGAGAGTTGTGTTGAGTGGGCGATAGGGATACCAAAGAAAGTCACAGAATCCTGATTAAGAAGGCTTATTTCGCCGCCAATGCCCCTCTTAAGGCTAGGCAGTAAAAAAACATCATTAAACCATCGCAGTTACTATGCCTAAGCAGCCATAAGCTAACACTGCACTCCTGCGAATTGGGATGAGATGCTAGACATGCGCTCGCTAGCACTGGACTGGCGACAAGCATGATGCACGTGACATACGGAACCTGCTGGTGCAAGCACCAGATTCCGAAATCTTTGAAGAGAATCCTTACCCAAGGATTGCCATAAAATAGCACCATTAGGTTCTTAGCGCAATCTTATGAAAAGCAATCACTAGTACGGGTAGGCGATGGCGAACAACGTAGGGAAATGTAAAGCATTGATAGTGGATATTGAACAAGTACAAGTAGCAGTACTCCGGGGGTTTTAAACAACGAATAATACAACAACCTGGTTTACATATGGTCACCTTGCTGAAAGTATGTGCTTTCTGTGTTTTCTCGATCCCTTTGTTTCCACTACACCTATTGTTGAAGAAGGAAAGGGGGGAGGGGGGTTGGTTGGGTTGGGTTAGGCAGATGACCATTCTTCTCCCAAGCAAACAGCATTGACTATACCTAGGCAACTACCGACTTCCTGCGAGCTACTTAACCACCTATATCACGGTTTGACCTCGTAGTCGCGGTTAAAAGAAACGCGCTCGCGCTCGCGAGAAGGGTACGTACCTACACTAAAATCCAGAGGTGATTGCCATAGACCTGTAGGTGCCCGACAGACGACTTATTTGCAACCATTGTTCTCGATATTCGGTTTTCATTCTTACCTGCCTTACTGATTCTTTTACTTCGACATCTTCTATATTTCAACTTCGTTGCGGGGTTGGCCAACACACTTACCACATCCTGTCCTCTCAACAACAACTTTTCTAACTCAACTATCATTCTTCACACAACACGAAACACATACCCTCGCAACCATCATCGCCATCTAGGCAAAGGCGTAAAGTTATTGTAATTATACTGCCTCGCTTGATTCTATTCACACCTTCCTATTCACGTACCCGTTCTTTCGTTCTTAACTAGGCTCATCAGCTTACCACTACCAACCGGGGCATCAGGCCGAGGACCTACACTCGCCAACCTCAAGATCCATTACAAGCCCGAGGGTGTTGGTACATTTCCAACAAAATACTGATAGCCGAAGAACTATACCTAACGTTTGCGTACTAGTAGGTCTAGGTGTTGTTGCCACGCACTACCTGAAATACATCATCTACAACCTACCCTAACCACAATTCCACACTACACTTATTTCCTGCCATTGTCTACATATACGTCTACTTCACTGTATAAACCATCTACTGCGTCAAGTCCAAGCACATATTCAAGATGACGTACTCAGATTACTCGCAATCCGAGACATTCCAGATGACGGCGCCCGGGCGCCGCAGCGAGCAATCAGCGGTGTCTCGCCCAGATTCGCAGTTCCTCCAGGCGAAATACCTGCACTTCACGCGCCTGCGGCTCTCAGAATTTGCCTTCGTGCTCATGCACCCAAGGGCCGAGAAGCTGGTGCTCGAGGACTGCGTGTGGGACCTGCTCGCCTTCAGGGAGCTGCCCGACGTCAAGCAGAAGCGTGTGCACACGATCCACCTCGTCGGCTCGAGCGTGAGCTGGTTCGGCTTCGAAGACATCTTCACCAAGTTCCCGAACCTGCGCGAGCTCGAATTCTTCCCCCCGCCGGATGATCACGACGCCATGTACGACATGATCGGCGAGGTGTTCAACCAGTTCGGGCAGCGGCTCGAGTCGCTGACCTTCTCCAGCGAGCACGGCATGCCATTCACCTCACCCCTCGGATCTCTGCAGAACCTCACGAGCCTCAAGAGCCTGGAGATCGACCTCGAGCTCCTCATCGGCTTCCGCACGATCCCGGACGCGGACTGCTACGAGTATCTAGACTGCGCCTACGCCGCGGGCAAGGGCTTCGACTTCGACGAGGAGCACGAATCCCATGGCGACTGGTCCTTCCTCACGCTACTGCCCACGTCCCTCGAGAAGCTCATCATCTGGCTCGACGTGCCCAAGATCTCGGTCTACTTCAACACGTACGAGCGCTACGGTGCCAAGTTCGAGGAGCTTCTCACCGCGGATCGCCGATTCGAGAAGCTTGAGTACGTGCAGGCGCCCTATGTCGGGACTGTGGTCGAGAAGCTTCGGGGTAGACTCACCGGCTGGGTCTTGGACAGCAGCGACAGGATCAAACGAGTCTCGACAACTGTGCCGTCTACGGATGCGGTTCCACGCGTAGTGGACGTCAGCGATGAATCAATGACTGACCGCGGAGATGACGCATGAGGGCTCCCCTTAAACATGCGCACTTCTATACAACGCGGTATTCTAAAGCCACTCTGAAAATTATGAGAAGATGCCATTTGATTTTGATTGTTTCAAGACACTTCGAACGAGGGACATGGACGGCCACATCTTGCGCATTTGGGAGTTTGGAGTTTACGGAAGGACTGGACTATGATGTGAACAAAAATACGTGTTCATCTGGAGTTTGCATTGTCGCCACCATTGATCGGTCGAAGAACACAACGCATCTGAGATAAGAATATCTGGCTAGCCTACACGCTGTTTCTATCTGTTGCCCCCCCTTCGCTTCTGCCTGTCTGTCTAGAGACGCACTACGGAACGATTCGGTTCAGATTAGTATCTGTTTTTTCCTTCTCTCTCACCTGTATTGTCACGATGAAATTTGGCATTAGGAAACGTTGACTATCGAGCCCTGTTGCATTCGGCCTCCTTCAGGTATTGAAAAAGATTCATGATTTGGTTGGTAAAACCATCGAGGATCAAAAAAGGCTCGTTGAGAGAGTATTTGCACGGTTAGGTAACGAATAGGAGGATAAGGAAGCCCTGTATCTAATCATAGGAATTGAGCTGCTTATCTACTAATGCTTGACCTAAGTGTGGCCTTTTTGCGGAATTGTGCTTTGTATGATAACCTGACTGCCTGTCTCGTCCCATGTGTAAAATACGTAAGCAATTGTACCTGAAGTCAGAGCCATCTCATAAACCCCTAGAGACCCCGCATTCTGCCTACTTACGTATGCTGTGCCTCTAGGTACTTAGAAGTCACCTACACATGTACGCAAGTATTTGAGGACGTAGACATCTAGATATAGCAAGAGCACCTATTATAAACGCCTGGCCACCTCCACAGCTATCCAACTTAATTGGCGTACATACACGATATTGATATGTGTGTATTGCTGAAGTGCCGGCGCATGTACTGGGAAAAAGGGAAAAAAAAATATCATCGATAGGCAAGAACTTCGCTAACACTAAGTCTTTTTTATTTCATTCACGGCGATGCAAATGTTCAAGCCATCCATACGAAACAATAAACTCTTCAATTAACTAAGTATGTGACATATTACATTTACTGTTACCCATTGAACAAGCTGTCCTCCGATATGCCTAAGGAATCTAGCCCCGACAACGAGCTCGAATGACGGGATTCCTCCCCGGGTTTGTCCTCTTAGATACAAAACACACCTATGCTGTCCTGTTTCGAGTTTCCAGCTATAGACCCCAAGACTTCCAATACCTCCCAGACCCCGAAAACAAGATACCGATATGTCTCTATCCCAACATGTTTCAAGGTTCCATATCCTATAGCAAATAGCACAAAGGCGTCGTATCGTATAGGTCATATACATGCATTGAAGAGGGGGAAGAAAGACAAGAAAATGAATCAAAAGTGAACGAGTAGTAAAAACATGTATCCAATTCCCTGCTTCCTAGCTATCCATTCCGATCCGGCACAAAACTTTACTAGCATGAACCCCATACACCGTCTCATCCAATACAATCAGAGCATTTCCACCACGCAAACAGAGAATGCCGAAGACAAAGAACGCCAGACTCATACAGAGTCTTTCAAAACAGAAAATCATATGCATGCTAAAACTCCCCGTAGCCTGTGATAGTGGGCCAGTTAGCTGCGAGTCTTTCCCTTTGAAAAGATTAGAGTAGGGGAAGAGAGTGAACTGTACCCGATCCGTGTTATACACACCCTGTATAGTCTAATTCAGAAACGCCGCAAGCGAGAGGCTGATCAAAAGTGCCGCCCTATCTATTGCCTTGACCGTGATAGCAAGGTAACCAGGCTCATGGACCTTAAAACGGACTCGCATATCATTCATGCTGTCAGTTATGAATCGCTGGTGCCAAGATCTCATACGATTTTGATTCATCATGCCTTGAAGAAATCAGCACATGAACCGAATTCCGTTTCTGACGAAGCTGTCCGATCATAATCCATTCGGCCCTGCGTGACATGGCGTGCCGAGCTGCCCCGCGCCCATCAAAGACCTGCGGCTTGAGCCCGAGTCACAACTCTCGAATAGGACATAGTGCACCACCGAGTAACTTCACCTCGGGCCCTATCCTAAAAGGACCGGTAGGTGTTCTCGTCTAGGAGCCTCGCGCTAGCACTAGCCGCGACGGTAGCCCGTCTGCTGCTGATATCGCCGTAGAGCATCTCCATGAGCTTCCCCTTCTGTCGCGCACGGACGCCCTCGAGGTAGATGCCGACGTCCTCGAGGCCCTTGATCTGTTCGTCGAGTGTGAGGGTGCTGCTATTGACGCTTCTCACGAGAGGCGAGACGAGCTTCCGACGTAGGTTCTCGAGGTTTGCTTTGAGGGTGAGTAGCTTGCCGTTGTGTTCCACTAGGATGCCTTTGTTGCGGACTGTCTTCTCGCGCACGTTGACTAGTAGCTCGCGATTACGTTCATACTTCTTCACCTCGCTGGCCTTAGCCCCCAGGATACGTGTCCACAGCGAAGATAGTAAATCCGCGTGCTGCTCGTCTTGCACGCTCGACTCGCGGACGACAAGACGGGCTAGGTTGAGAAACTGTCTATCAATGGCCTCGAATAGGCCAAAAAGCGCCAGCGAGTGCTGTAGCTCATTTTCAATCGCTTCCTCAAGAACGGACAGAAATTCAGTGAAGGTCCGTTGTAAAGTGTGTTGTGTGTGCTGGGATTGTGACATGCCAAAAACGGTGGTTGCTACAGCACCGAGCCTCGTGGGCGTACCCGTATCCGGATCTTCGAGAAGACCAGCTGCACATAGTAAGTTGTGAATATTGGAAAAGGCCGTGGCAAGGGGTGGGCTTGGCAGGGAATGTAGCTGGGAGAGTTCACGCCGCGCCCAATCCATTACAATTAGTATGCTATCAATATCGCCATCCACATTAGCGAAGAACTTTGTGAGTTCTACAGCGAGAGTCTTGAGACTGTCGGATAATTCATCGAGCGATTTGACGATGATCGGGGCCGAAGTCATGTTACTGGAGCGCACGCTTTCGCCTAGATCCCACACGGCAACTCCAGTCGCCTGCAGATCGCCTACTTGAGAAACGCCATTCTCTGAGTAGTAAATGAGGGGTTCGAAGGAGCGAGCTAGTCCGGCGACTTTGACAAGATCTGGAACAGGGCGCAATGAAGCGGGTTCGAAGAGCAAGCGGGTAGCAGATATCGACAGCATAGCAACTAATAAAGCGAGAATAACGCTGGCCCAGGACTTCGTAATGGTGCGGTAGCTCGCCTGAAAGAAATTGACAGCGGCATCAATAGGCTCTGTGCGTTGTTGTATATCGGCGCGGACGGCGAATCGTATATCTAAACCGTATAATTAACATACGAGACAGGCAAAGTGCTATCGACCGTGAACGCTTACAATTGTCGCGATTGGCACTTGGGGGCACGGATGCTATTCTACTTTGTCTAGGGTCTTCTGTCGGGTCCCTAGCTACCTCCTCCTTAATAGGGGGTATGCTTTCGCCCTTTATCTTGACTAACGTGTCATCGTCGGCACAGGTGTCCGGCTCGGGAGAGCGCCCCTTCTCTGGGCTGAGGCTCCCAGTGGGGAGGCGAGTTCTGCGCGCCGCTTCAAAGAAGTCGGTGTCGTGGTCGGGGTCAAGAGGCCTCGACTTAGTCAAGGCGCGGCGGATTAGAACATCATTCCCGCTCCGCCAATTACCGTAAAACCGATCGCCATTTTCGAGGCGCCGCCATGCGGGCGGGCTATAGTTGCCAGTAGATACCGAGACGTCATCCAAGTTGTCGTCGCTCTCGTCGTTGACGTCTGGAGTCTCGGCCGAGTAACCACAATCGGAATGCGCCGGCGGGTACCCGGCTTGCGGTTGCGTCGGTGGCGGGGTCATCAGGCCCGCGAAGTCGACGTCGTCTAGACTGACCTCGGAGTAATGCATGGACGTCATTATCTTGTGTGAGACGGACTAACTGCTTGTCGGCGTTGCTCTGGGTCCTTGGGGGTTTTGCGCTTGGGCTCAGGCTTAGGCTTGGCCTTGGATTTGAGCTTGGATATGGATTTGAACTAGAAGTTGTAGTAGAATTGGGGAGAGCTTTGTGGCGAGAGGAGAAGAGGGACCGTAGGCTGCGACTTGAGGAAGAACGACCTGAGTGCGATGTGCGCGTTAACTGGAGGAGGGGTCGCTCGATCTCAGGGGCAGGCAGCGCTGGTAGGTCCTTATGCAATTGTAATTCTTCGACCTCCTCGACGACTAATGAGTCTTCAGGGACGAAGATAGGCGGCGCTCTCTTGCCGAAACTGGGAATGCGAAAGGACGACAAGGCTCGAAAGGGTATACAACCGGTTGAAATGACGTAGGCTGTGAGAAAAAAGAAGACCAGAATGAGCGCGGCTAAGAAGGTACCCGGTGTGACGTGAACGCTGACGAGTGATATATGAGTGTGCGTATTCACTGATATCAGCGGCTGCATCGAATTTGAAGACGAGGGTCTTGAGTGACGGCTCGTCGTCGTCGTGGAAACCTAACTCTTGCTAAGGATCTTGTGTCTTTTTTTTGACCAATATGTGTCGAGCCGAGTCGAGTCGAGTTTGAGGGTATATCACATATATGAGTCAGAACCAGCGGATATGGTTTAGTATTACTACTCCTTTTGAGTTTCCGGCGCTTGAGAACTTGAGATGATACCGGCTCAACACTGCATGCTATTAAACTTGGGTTTCGGCTCAAATGAAGTCGATTTAAACTGTATAAATCGAGGGAGGCTGGAGAATGACGAGATATGAGAAAGAGACGTTCACTGATATTGAGTAGGTGAGAGGGGTAGTGAGTGTGACGAGCGTCTGGTTTCAAGTGACGGCAAAGTGAGGTTGAAGATTGGGCGTCGATATAGTAGAGTAAGTAAGTAAGTAGGCAAGTAAGTATGTATGTATGGAGATGGAACAGAGAACCAGGTGCGTTGTTTGGTCGATGAGCTGTTTCTTGTAGTCTTGATAGGTAAGGGAGGTAAGTAGGCGGGTGGATAAGGTTGTAGGGCAGGTAGGTAGGCGGGTAAGTGGGTTGGTTGGTTGGTAGGGTAAGTAGTGGGAGTAGGTAGTGTAGTAGTGGGGGGAGGAGGTCACTGTACCTATCCTCGATACCCTTGATGTCCTTGGTCCTTGGTGTCCTTGATAGCAAGAAGCAGTGAAATCGAGAGGTTGGGAAAACCCCGCCCGGGATTGCTGCAGGGCAAAAGCAGTGTATAGTGCTGTGTATATGTATGTGTATGCAGCGGGGCTACAGGAGGTACCTACGAGAGGTACCTACTACCATAGTAAGTAGAGGTACTGCAGTATCTACTAGTACTACTAGTGTAGGTAGTATGTAGTATGTGGGAGAGGGATGACGCCGCTCCAATCAACAAACTCGACCGGCTCGATCTGGGTCGCTGTGGTGAGACCAACTGCAAGGGCGACCGGGGCTGGCCGGGGCAGTTTGCTTCTAGAGCTTGCAGATGTGAATCCCTATTGGTCACTGCCAGCTGGCATATACATGTACCCATACCGACATGACCGAATTAGGTATTACTATACTACCTCCTACACTAGTAGATGTACATGCAGTAAGAAGACTACATATAAGGTAAAGTACTTACTGCGTAGTGGGAGTATAAATGCAGCCAGCCGACCAGCCAGCCAGGTACAGGAATTCGAGTGGCCCCAAAAATACGAACGGTCTTGTAAGATGAATGAATCTGAGACTGGCTGTGAATCAAGGTGTGAATCAAAAAGTGAACTGGAACATAAAAGTAAACAATTAGCGTACAATGAGTGAGTATACGGACTGGACTATATGGTAATAGTATATGGGGGGGATCATTGATCCCGGATTGGATTGAAGAAGCGAGGGAGGACGGTGGAGGGGGGAATAGACGGATAAATATTATTTAAAATATTATTTATCACATTATTTATGATATTCATACTCCAGGATTCTACCTAGACGGGGCAGTACGTTCCTAGCAAATAGGGCACATGTAAACGTGGTAAACGTGGTGAGCGTGGTTTGTTCATTGTTCATACACTTTTCATGACATGAAGGGGTTTGTGGCCTGTCCAATAAGACAGAACCAAGTCCCTCATCCTGTTTGTCCACCCATTCTTTGCCGACCTATTCTGATTGGCGCGCACAATCGTGACGGCACCCCCCAAGGCGACAATTCCGAATTTCCCATACGCACCATGGTATTTTGGGTTACCATGTACATGTCTTCTTCTCTGTTAGCGACCCTGAGCCCGACACGACTACCTTGATGATCCCGTAACGGTCCGGACACACCCCAGCAGACATACTAGAAGACACCCCTCCCTGCACGCACTTAACGCGTCTTTCTCCCGACTTATGCAATCAATCAAACACGCAGATCTGCACGACCCCGCCAATCCCGCTCGTCCAGCATGTCTTGGCAAACACCGCTCTCTTTCGTCATTGGTCGCATCCCACTATTCCGTCTCACATGACACTGGATGCAAGTTGAGTCTCAATCGCAAGAGATAAAAAAGGTAAACAAACAACACGCTATGCGAATCAGAACCGTCAAAACCCTACCACACCTTCAACCATTCCAAAAAACCCAGAAAAACACGGAAAATGGAGCATCTCATGAAAATGGGTTTCCTTTTAGCTACTAGCGTGTCTGCTAGTTTGGTTGTGACCGTAGATAGACTAGAGAATGGAGAATGGAGAGAGGCGGACTCGTTTCAAGGGCAAGGAGGACAAACCGCCTAATCAACTAATCCGCCAATACTCCAGGGAGTCGTCAGATATTCGAACTAGGTGGATGCTGTAGAGAGGGAGGGAGAGAAAAAGAGAGAGTGTGTGTATGTGTCTTGTTGTGGCGGGTGTGTCGCTACATCAGATGTTGTCCTATGGGAAAGGATGGGAAAAGAAAGGGGGGGGGGGGGGGGGGCGCCCGGGAAACCGGGAAACCCCCAAAAAAAAGAATTTTTTAATAAAAAAAAAAACCCCCCAGCCGAGCTATAAAAACCACAAAAATTAGTAATAAA